>JAXIVD010000736.1:45000-102500 GCA_036785275.1 Cancer borealis | reverse complement strand
GTACACACCACTGTCCTCGGAGCAGATTAAGACGACCCACCAGAGGTCATGCAATTCCCCAAAGACATGACCCTCCTTGATCTCAGCCTGTATTTTTGACCTCAGGCCTCCCTCAGGTCAGTCTGGCTAAGTGACGGCTGGGTGCGAATTGGTGTCGCATTAGGTGGGTAGTCAGCGTGCCTTCTATGACTTCTCTTTAATAGTTCCCAGCTGTGAGTCACAAGAGGATGCTAAGTCGACAGAGGGGAAAAAAACACTCGGTGACTTACCATATATATAGTATTTTTTCTTAACAAACATCATAAGTAAACGTAGATAAATAGTATAGTTTCCACAATTTTCATTCATACACCCCTCAGTCCTACCTTATAACATCTCCTTCTAGCCCCTCCCACTTCTCCATTCTGATCCCTTGCCAATCCCTGGGGCCAAACTCCATCCATTCCCTCCTCCCGCACGACAGCCGCTCTGCGTGGCCTCACACTAACGAGTTAATGAGGAGGAGTGTGGCAATCTAGCTCGCTTAATCGTGGTGTTGACCCGGAAATAATGACCAGGTGCAATTATTGGTGATCAGCCTCATTATTCAACGACACAAAAGTCATTGCAGAAGGTTTGAAAAAAAACATTGTTATCTAGATCAATAACTGGTGATCAAATGTAAACAGACAAATGTTGAATAGCAAATATGAATAAACAAATACAAGGACGAAGAGGAGAAAGATGTGGAAGAGGAGGTGGAGAAGTAGGAAGAATTGGAGCAGGAGGAAAAGAAGGAGGAGAAGAAGGAGGAGGAAGAGGAAGGAGTGACAAGGATTGAAAGGAAAAGGTATAGAAGGTATAGAAGGGTCCCAGCCCGAGGTGATCCCGTTATGCCACATAATTGGTGGATTAAAGGCCGGTCATTGGACGGGTCTCTCCCCTGATGTCCCCAAGAGGAAGGCCGACGGATGTTGAGGCCTGCAGCAGGGAGGAATGAAGGGGGGGAGGCAAAGGAGGGGCGTGGAGTGGAGGGATCAACGTAGGTGATGGATGATGGAGATAAGGAGGAGAAAAGGGTGACTTGAATGGGAGGAATGTGGAAGGAAGGAAGGGTAAAGGCGTGAGTGGAAATGGACGAAGAGGATATTTAAAGAGGAAATGAGGGTACACAACGAAGCAGGAAGAGATTATGTAAAACTATTTGCGTCAATACCAGACACAACCTAACACGAACACTAAATAGTTGTTAAGTAATACACACAAAACCTCAAACAGCAACTAAATTAAAAGGATACACAATACACGGAAGAAAACGGAAGAGAAGGAGGAGAAGGAGGAAGAGGGATCTTAGTGAAAAAAAAGAGTAGGCAAGGAGGAAGGCGGGGAGAGAAGAGGGAGGGAGGGAGAGAGAGGGAGGGAAGGAGGCTGCCGCGGAACAAACTGGATTACCCCAAGATGCTGAATGAAGCGACCTAAGACTTCCTGCGGCAAGGGCGAACACAAAGAAAACAAGATGGAGGCAATTACGATGTGAGGGAGAAGCTTATTCGACCTGGGGTTAGTGAACACATACCGCGACACTACCCGGAACGACGTGGGAGCTGGCAAACACACACATGCACATACACGCCCATACATACACACACACACACACACACACACACACACACACACACACACACACACACACACACACACACACACACACACACACACACACACACACACACACACACACACACACACACACACACACACACGCACACACACACACACACACACACACACACACACACACACACACATACACACACATACTCATATGCACACACATTCAAATTTACATAAGATTATGATAGTGATGATGATGATGATAATAAAGATAATGACAATAATTAATAGTAGTAATAATAATGATAATAATAAGTTCGTGAAGTATACGTTTATGTCCAAAAATTGTGACAGTTGTATCAAAATTAATTGAACAAATGTCATCAAGGTGAAAATACTCATGTAGTGAAATTGAAAGATTATAAACATTATCACCACCACTACAACCACTACCACCACCACCACCACCACTACCACTACCACCACCACCACCACCACCACCACCACCACCACCACCACCACCACTACCACCACCACTAGAGGCTACTCCTGGGTCTTATCGGACAAAGGCCTCTTCGAACCCACTTTACTCACGTTCATTCCTCGCTTTTGTATAACATTGACCAACTTGAGATATATCTTACAAATCAAACTGAGGAAGTGAAGATTTATAACATTGTTTATTACGACCAAATTGTACACCTTCAGTCTCTAGGATCACTGACGCAAATTACACTTAGTTATCTAAACGTATACTCATTACACTATCTGTTATTGTATATATTTAGTGTTTTTCTCACGTTTTCTCAAGTTCATGAATTCGTCGGTGTGAGAGACGGTAACACAGACTCAGTATTGGTAAGTAACTCGATTACCAAACTGTATTACATGGGAAGGCTGGAGGGAAGAGATGGGAGGAGAGGTGAAGTAGAGAAGAAAGGGAAGGGGAAGCGAAGGATGGAAGAGAGGAGGCGAAGGGAGAGAGGAGACTTTCGCAAAAAATAGGGTGGATAAAAAGGATACTTGGGTGAAACAGAACACCAGGAGGAAGCTGGCTGGTGCGCGGCAGGTTGTAGCAAGATGGCGAGACGGTGATGGTGGTGATGGTTGTGGTGGTGGTGGTGACGGTGGCGGCTACGGTGGGGATGTGGAGTGGCGAAGTGGTTTGATGTCGTGGTATTGATGGTTAAGGGATAATGGTGTGGAGTGATGGTGCGGCGAGGCGGGGAATGTTGTGGTGGCGTGGCTGAGAGGCAGTGGTTGGCTATGGATAGATGGTGCTGCTAATGACAAGGTAAAGGTGGCTGTAGAGATATTGTGTTACGTAAGCTTTATTTAATCGCCTCATTAAGTGTATGTGTTCGTAAAGAATATATTGACGTACAACCATCGATGAACAAAGAGTATGATATATTGGTAGCATCTTGAATTATTGATTAAAGAACATACAAACATTTTAAAGGTATACATAGTAGTTTTCATACATTTTACTGCAGATTTATAAGCCTTGTTCTCTGTATTCATCATAACATTCTAATAATCTTTATGTATATCACGCAATAATTGTTTTACAAATAGAGTAGAAATACTCTTGGCAACTATGAATAAGTGTACAATACAAGTACAGTACAATAAGAAATTAAAAGCTAAGTATGAAAATATTTAAAGGTAACGTTGATAGGTGATAACTACGTCTAACTTTACAATAATTACCTTATGTAGGATGATTTATTTCGAATAGACTAGTTATGTTCTTGTAGTTCTTATATATTTACGTTAAAGCATTTCAAAAGACGCAAAATGAGTATGCTTTATAAGGCAAGAAAAGATTTGTAGCCAGTACCAGACCAGCTTACTTATACTACAATACTCGACACACACCAACGACCATGTTCACGCCTTGTGGCCATCACAACAACACCATGTCCCACACCTGTCAGATTTGCTCCATACCGTCCAGCTGATCCACGACAAGACTGCCTTCTAATCCCTTCTAACTGGCCACCTGCAACATCTGACCCTCACCCTAAGTCGCAGGAGGGCGAAGATAATTACCGTGAGGTCTGCTGGAGTCCCTCGTTCTGCGGGAGGCTTGGAGACAAGGCCGCGGTCGGGTCATGCCACACCCAGACGCTAATCACCTTAACTACATTCCTCTAATTCCCTGAGGGTGTTAAGCGAGATTTCAACAGTCTCCGAGCGCGACTCCTTCACCCTCCGTGGCCCTGGGAATCAAAGGTTGTTTTTCTTTCCTCCTATCGATCTAATTATTTTTCCTATTTAAAAGATAGTGAAGAAAATTTAGAACTATCCTACATAGGTGATATTGGATTGATAATAGGTGTTCCTGGTGTTTTATTGATGAGTTCAAGTAGCACTTCATATAGTTATTCAATATATTTTACATAATCTCTCTATCTGACTGTCCATCTATCAATCTATTTTTTTTTCTCTCTCTCTCTTTCTATCAATCAATCTATCTATCTATCTATCTATCTATCTATCTATCTATATATATATATATATATATATATATATATATATATATATATATATATATATATATATATGTATGTATGTATATACACACACACACACACATACACATGTATATATCTGTCACTAGGTAGACTAGGAATAATGTCCTATTACCATGAGGAAAATACTTGAAATATGGAGATCAAACTCCGAAGACTTTATAACTTGACACCCCGATCATACAGACTTCCAAGCCAGATGAAAAATGATAATACATACGAAATAAGACAAATAATAAACGCTTGAATATGAACTTATACTTTTCGGTTGGTATACACATTTTTTTGTTCTCTCTTTTTCATTTTATGTGTGTGAAAGAGATTCAGATTCAGACTCAGTACTTGTATTCACAAGTTTAACATTAAAAAGACATAAATGGCTTAGGCTAGTCTTGGCACATATAAATTAAGAAGTATTACAATTATATATACATTTGTGTTACATATAAGAGAGAGAGAGAGAGAGAGAGAGAGAGAGAGAGAGAGAGAGAGAGAGAGAGAGAGAGAGAGAGAGAGAGAGAGAGAGAGAGAGAGAGAGAGAGAGAGAGAGAGAGAGAGAGAGAGAGAGAGAGAGAGAGAGAGAGAGAGAGAGAGAGAGAGAGAGAGAGAGAGAGAGAGAGAGAGAGAGAGAGAGAGAGAGAGAGAAAGAGAGAGAGAGAGAGAGAGAGAGAGAGAGAGAGAGAGAGAGAGAAGAGAGAGAGAGAGAGAGAGAGAGAGAGAGAGAGAGAGAGAGAGAGAGAGAGAGAGAGAGAGAGAGAGAGAGAGAGAGAGAGAGAGAGAGAGAGAGAGAGAGAGAGAGAGAGAGGGAGAGAGAGAAAATTGATTTGCTGACGACGATGATGGTGATGATGATGATGATGATTATAATTATTGCTCTAAAACCAATTGAATCTTGCCGGAAAACACAATATCGACGTGTGGTGACAGGAACACGCAACTAATTTTTCGCTTATGTGTTGAGGAAATTTACTTTATTGACATCCGGTTTCCTTCGTGTGTCCCCTGAGCCTGGCGCTGCAGTATTTTCCTCCCTCAGTCCTAACACCGAGGGATCCTTATTGTCTGTTGAGGAGGGACTACACACTGCCGGCAGCTGGTGGTTGAGGCGCACTATTCTCACCCTTATGCTGCCTCTCCTTAAGGCATCACGGCAGCATCCACTACTGTTAATGCTCATGCTCTTGGAATTGTCACTGATACATTGTAGGCTGCATGCACTGGGAGGCTCGTGGAGGCTTCGAGGGGGTCGTGATAACATCGAGGAGTCAGGAAATGCTGCTTCACTCACCACACACCACGATGTCAAAACCTCTTTCCTATATCTATCTATTTTGCATCGAATGTTTCTGCGATTTGCTACACAATCTGCTTAATAGTACAGCTTGTAGAACATTGAATCTCAAGATGTGACGCTTTTTGGCTGTGCTTAAAATGTATGGTAGAAATCCGATGCCATGAATGAATGGTGGTGGAGGCTGTGAGACTTACGTACGTACTTTAGCTTCATTATTTTTGTTGTATTGCTTGTAAAGACTTTAACAAATAATAACCACGTAACTAGTATGAAGTAAATAGAAAATACAATGTAACATTGAATAATCCTACTTTTAAATTTTGGCAACAGATACCGCATAGGATGTCGAGTTCCCAATGCGACATCTGGCATCGTTGTCTGGTGGATTCTGACGAGCAGCTGCCAGAGAGCGAACGGCCCAGCAGACCCTCCCTGACTCCTGGGCTGGTCAGTGTGTGTTGTGGAGACGAGGAAGTTGGGTGTGTGTTCCTCGCTCTCTGAACAACATAACTTGGCTGTTCTCACGTGTGCACCGGACTTTGGACTTTGGCAATTATCAACCCAAGTGTTATCGAATACTTCTGTGTGCTACTGACATTTGAGAATTTAGCAATATATTGCTATCTAAGTGACATTGTGATTATTGTTTACAACGAAATTAGAAATATTTTTTCAACGTGACTGATGCTACAAGTGCACCAAGTTTGGATTTTGTCTGACAGTCTACCACAAGTGTTACCTCGCGTGTTGGCTGCCAATTCATAAAAGGACAACCAATGTTCTAGAGGAATTTGGCTCCTGTAGAAGCCTTGAACTTGAGGCTAAGCCTAACTTAACAACTCCTAGTCCCAGTACAGTGCTGAAGATGGAGGAGTTGTATTGCTCCGAGGCTCCTGCCTGCTCGGAGGGACCCATCGCTCTTCAGGACAACACACTTCTTGAGGACTCCAGAATCCTTAACAACCTGTTGCAGTTGCAGCCCTTCACCATCCCACCACAGAACTACTTCAAACACATACAAAGCGACATCCAGCCTTACATGAGGAAGGTTGTCACAAAGTGGATGTTGGATGTGAGTATAATTGTGCAGTTATGTAATGCCATTTTTTTGTATAAAAGATGCATCTAATTTGTAATAATAGTTTTGCTGACGACAAGCAAAGCTTGATATTAATGAACTTAGAGTATGTCCTGACAACCTGTTCATTGAAAAAGCTTGACATTCCTCTGAGTTATATCAAGTTTTTTCAGTGTACTACTACCACTACTATTACTAATATCACTATTACCACTAATACTACATTATCTAACAACTGTCATTATTACTCTGTATATTTTCTGAACACTGTCAGCACCATTATCTATGTAAGTTCTTGTACATTTATACGTATACATTTCCATCTGCTGCATACTGCCTCGGAGGGTGGAAGTCACAAGACTTGTGTTCCTCATCCTAATAATAATTTCGCACGAGAGTTAAGTTGCGACATAGCAATATAATTACTTAAACTTTGGTAATCATCTTCCTTGTTAATGATCTCTCTTTCTCTCTTTCTTTCCCTCTCTCTCTCTCTCTCTCTCTCTCTCTCTCTCTCTCTCTCTCTCTCTCTCTCTCTCTCTCTCTCTCTCTCTCGACACGCACACACACACACACACACACACACACACACACACACACACACACACACACACACACACACACACACTTTAGTTCTCAATCTTTGACACACTTCCAAAAACGAGGTGAGGCTCACGTGTGACTGGGTCAGCAGGGCAGCCTCACGCCGTCGTGCTCTCCCTTCTCACCCTTCCTTCCTCCCTCTTTTCTTGCACTGGTCAAGTCTTCTATTCTGTTTTTGCTCTTTTTTTTTTATCTACCTGATGATACCAAGGAATAATGGTTGGCATTAAAGAACTACACGATTGAGGTGGAGAAAGTGTCGGTCTGGTGGAGCCGCTCATCTCTCTCCATCCTGACACCGGGCATCCCGCCCCTCGAGGTGGTCAGGGAGTGAGGGCTGACCGGCCTCGCCAGGGGTTGACCACACATTAATTGTCCACACTCTCCCTAGACCACATCCTGCAGATCCCTGTCCAGCTTCTTACGAGTCGAGTCTTAACACGTGCGACGTTAGTAAATATAAGATTGTTGGCAGCTGTGGTAGGCCTGCGTTAGGACGGCGTGAGGCCTTAATTCTCTTTTGTAAACATTTAATGATGCGAAAATTGTAAAAATCACTATTTTCAAGTTGGACAAGCAAAGGTCTGAGCAGAGAATCATTCATTTCTAATAAAGCCCTTTCTCTCCCCTTCCTTCCCTTCCTCCCCCACCCTTGTCCCTGTCCCCTCCCTCCCTCCCTCCCTTACCACCGCTGCCTCGTCCACACCTACATGGCGCCCCACTGTTCCTCAATACATGTGACAGTCCCAGTATTTGTCAAAGTCCGGACCATCGCCTAGGCCTAGAATTACGTAGGCCTATACAATGCACAACTTCCTTCTCTATGCACAATGCACAGTTTCCTTCCCTTTCTCGAGGCACACTCTGCTTATGAGAAACGGAATCAGTTAAAATTTTATGGATTCATTTTGACCGGTTTTGTGAAAGGGCCTGACCGGTGTATTTGGCCAAATGTGGGAGACTGTTGGAGGCACAATGACGTCTCGGCCTAAGAAGGCAACTGGAACTAATTAGTCAACCGAAATTTTCAAAAATTTTGAGGCAACATCCCAGAGTAGTTTCTTGTAACGTATTTTCAATCAAAGCCAAGGGACCGTGTATGCTTATCGGTGACTATTTATGTAATTCATATAAATACTCTAAGGGATTAAACGCCTTCCCGACAATTCCTGCCCTTCTTCCCTCTCCTCCATGTACCCAGTCCCTGCCCCTGTCCTCAGCCCCTGCCTTCCCCTCTCTCTCCTCTCCCTCCCACCCTTAGCCTATACTCCTGACCAAGCTCCAGAAAAAATAATCAAGAGGCCGTCCCTCCCTCCTCGTGCCCTAACGGTTTCTTCGACTATATTGTTTACATCGCGTGTGTTTACGTGCCTCGGTAAGCACATATGTAGCGGGGCCGAGGAAGGACGCCAACCTACTTCACACCTTCCTTCCTTCCTCCCTCTTACGAAACACATCGAGAAAAAAACACGGACAAACACGCCTTCAACTTCCACTTTTTAAATGTCTTGGAAATTTAGGTCATTCCCATCTTATGCGCCGGCCACTACTTGAAGCAGAAGAAGTAAAGTCGTAAGCCCAAACGGCGAGAGTTTTGCTGCCATAACACTTGGGTAAAGTGGCCGTAAGGACTCTAACTAAGAGTGTCTAGCGAGGAGACGTGCATGTATGGCCGCCGGCTGAGGCCTACCCAAGGAGAGGCCGAATGAGGGGGTCGGGCGCTTCACGTGGTGTCCCCCCGTCCGCCAGGAGTCTGTTGGGGGTGAGGTGCTGGAGGAGTCTTGAGAGTCCGGAAAGAAGCAACAGTGCCCCTCGAACCTCCCATCACGCTGATAGGCAGAGTGACACGTGAAACCCAACACACTGTGTGGAGGGTCCCTGGCACCCTTGTAAGCATGGGAATCCCTGGCTCTTCCTTCCTTCTCGCCTGTACTTTTCACCTTAAACCGAAGTTTCTAACTTGTTATTAAGCGCAGTGTTTTTATTTTACCTGTCTAACATTATACTCGCGATGACACCAAACATTCATATTTCTTGAAGAATACATGCAAAACTAAATATTCAAAAGGTTTTCACTATCGGTCTGTGTGAAATTTGAGCTGTTCCTTTAAGGGCGGTGGGTCGGTCCTGGGAAAGTTATTATCAGAAGTGTTTGGTTTCAAATTAAAGCTTTAAAGAGTATTATTACGTGATCTTATTGACGAGGCGAAAAGTGGGAGATTAATTATGTCTGAAGACATTTGGTCATAGATAATCTCAGTCTTAATGAATGAACACAAAAAACTTTCACTGAAACAATAATCAACGAAAGCAAAACACATTACACATAAAAAACAAAGGTGCCACCCTGACTGACATTGCTTCTCGTCACATCCACAGGTGTGTGAAGAACATGCGTGTGAGGAGCAGGTCTTTGCTGTGGCCGCCAACCTCCTCGACAGATTCCTGTGTGCCTGTGTCGTGCAGAGGACACAGCTGCAGCTTCTCGGTGCAGTGTGTCTCCTACTGGCGTCCAAGCTGCGGCAGTGTCGACCACTCTCCGTGGACCTCCTGGCCTATTACACTGACTACTCCGTCAGTCAACAGGAGATCAGGGTGAGTCAGGATGGTATTGTTCTTATACTCATATTTAACTACACAAATATATTCCTGAACAAGTCATAAAATGATTTTCACCTTTATCTTTAATCTACTTTATAACCTTTTTATAACCACACACTTGATTTAAGTGTAACGTAATCAGTTATCTATATTTGTGTAGTTATATCATGTGGATCCTAAGTGTTAAGATTCATGCAGTACGCTGGTGGATGGATGGATGGAAGGGAAGGCGAGGACGTCAGTCATCGCTCTCACTAACAATCCTTATCGTTGTCGCCTTGTCCCAAAATTGGACTGAGCTTGTAACGTAGGCCTAACAAAGCCCAGTCCCCACGAGGCCTCCGGATGCCCTCAGCCTGGAGCCCGGGATAAGGTCTCTTCCCCTGGGGCAGTCTGCCTCTTGAATTTGCTGCTGCTCACTCATGGTTCCGATACAGGAGTTGCCTTTAATGAAATGTATGTTTTCACTGTCTGGTAGGGAGAGATAAAGAGATAGGGAGAAAGGGAGGGACGGGGGGTGGGGGGCAAGGAGGCCTACCCAGACCGTCCATGGGAACTTTTGAGATTTTAGAAAGGAGCTTAACCGCACAGCCCATTTTTTGCCTCGGCACGGTTTGACTTGGGTTTTTTGTTTATTTTGTTTGTGTCGGGAATGTCATTTTTTCAGTCATATTCTAGTCCTCTTAAAATAAAGCGATGAGTTCGATAAGTGATTCTCATGGTATTAGTTTTGATCTCGAGCTGATATGTGAGAGTGAGGGAGGGAGGGAGGGAGGGAAGCGGGATAGAGGAAGCATAACGTGATGAAATTAAAAGAATGAGGAATTTGACAAACAGGCTTCACAATTTTAGAATACAGAGGAAACATTGAGTCAAGTTAGTGTTGAGTTGTGTAACACTCCGCCAGACTATTTGGTTACCCTGTGTTCGGCTGGGAAGTTGTCCCTCTGCGTAACACGATCGTCATCTCCCCGGCGGCGATGACTCCACCCGCGCCATGGTGAGGAAGGTGAGGAGGGTCCGTGAGAGTCTCCGTTTGGTGGCTGACGAGGAGGAAAAGGAAGATGAGAGGGAAATGGGAGATGGGGAGGTAGAGGTGAGAGAGAAAGGAAAGGAAAGGAAGGGGTCGTATAGTTTTATCCTACTGCTAGGGACTAAGGCGATAGCTTTCTCCAGGTTGTAAAGTTTGTCATCGTGGCACCTCCAGGGAACGCAAGGTGGTTCCTAATAGTATTTTTCGTGGGCATGATGGATCCCTCTGGTGCAGGGAAGGGAGGAGAGGAAATGCGGAAGACCATGACTAAAAGGCTTTGGCTAGTTGACCCAATACTGACAGAGGGAAGAGGAGGGAGGGGCCGTGACCACACTAGGGGGCCTGGGTGTGACTCTGGGGGCGGGGTGTATAGATGACCTGATGCTGGGAGGAAGGTAGAGGAAGAGGGGACAGGGAGTGTAGGAGGGAAGGAAGGGGAGATTAGTTCTGTTATTGACCTGATACCAAGACAGGGGATGTGTGAGCCCCAAACAGAAGGGAGGGTGAACAGGGACCCTTGATAAGGAAATGTTGGATACGTGTTTAGAAATTCAGTATACAGTACCATTCATGTAGCCGCTTATTGTCTACATGCACATAAATCAAGACGCACACATGCCCCCCAACCCTACATCCACCCCTCCTGTACCTATCATAAGGCCGTGCGAGGGTTTCTGTCCGGCACTCACATAGGCTCAAAACAAAAAACTTTATTACGGTGCAAAAAAATAAGGGGTGACTAGGCCTACCGACCTCAACTGATTTTTTTTCGTGGCGTCCGCACTTTCATGGTCGTGGAGGGCAAGACGGTGCTATCGGGCTGTAAAATCAGCAACTTTTATGGCGATTTAAGCATGACGGCGGAAACAACACACAGACGGGCTGGAGGGTTGGAAGGCGGAGGATGGCCGCTCACACGCCCACATTGGAAGGGGATATATGGCCCACCTTAGAATTTCATGGTATATTCTGTGGCTGCACTTGAGGCCATTACAAGCGAGGCTGTAGCCAAGACCTGCAGGGACATACAAGGGTGGGAAGGGCTCTCACCTGGTTACTACTTCCTGGTGCAGATTAAGAACTTGACGGTAGCTTCTCCACGCACCATCACGCCTCCTGCAGCAGGTGGCGGGGCGTGAGAGCAGTGATGGGCGAGTCTAATGAGCCTCATCCCCATCACGCCTATACTCTCCGCGTGCCACGTGACATCCATTAATTTACGGCGGTGTAGTTAATTAACAACCCTATGATTACCTCCAAGGTGCTCCGGCCACACGGTACCTTTCTAAGTAATTTTGACGTCCCACACCGTATGCTAACCTTCCTCGCGTGATAAAACATCCCTCGATTCTTTATGTATACACGGGATGCTGTAGAGACGCGGGTGTACACAGGGAGAAGGAGGTATGTGCAGGAGCTTCAAAAGTCATGGATCTGTTACAGCGGCACGTGTCACTCGAGTAATTGTTTCAGCATCATCACTCTCCCTCGTCACCCTCTCTTCCTGGCACTCTTTTAACTAGTCATGCATTGCCATTTAGAACCTCTCCCCTCTTCATGCTCACATTTTCAACTCTCAATCAAAATCTAGAAGGCATTAATACACCCCTTTCGACTCTCACGAAACAAATAAGAATAAAGTTTTCGCCATATCGTAATTTCCGCGAGGGCAATGCCGGCACGTGCTATCGATCGTCAGGAGCACAACAATGCGTCCGGTGGGTCCCTGCGCGCCAAATAACACTACACAGGAACAATATCGATTACAGATAAGTCGATGTAGTGCCGGTGTGTAGATATTTCCCGCCCCGCCCTGTCGTGCCTTCACTACATGTATCAACTGGTGTCATCTTAAGCCGTGCTGTGTGTGTGTGTGTGTGTGTGTGTGTGTGTGTGTGTGTGTGTGTGTGTGTGTGTGTGTATGTATGTATGTATGTATGTATGTATGTATGTATGTATGTATGTATGTATGTATGTTTCTTTCTTTCTTTCTTTCTTTCTTTTCCCTTTCCTATCCCATTGAGGCGGATAATTTGGCGGCAATTCTCAGATCGCGCGGGAAAACTCCGCCAAGTGAGGAGGGTGGGGTTAACGCGGCTTCGGAGGCACAGACAAAGTTCACGGCGCCATCCCTCTAATTTGTAGTTAAAAACTTTCCCTAAAACACAAACTCGTAATGAGAGTTGTTTTGGCGCCAGTGGGTGTGGTGGTGATGGTGGTGGTGCCGCCAAGCTGAGTCACAGGCCTCTCCCCTCCCATCCCCTCCCATCCCTTCCTCGATCTCTCACATAATAACAAGACTCTATTACGGGTGTAGATCACTTCGTCTCCTTCTTTTTGGCGTCTGGCACTTCCCTTCTCTAGTTTTAGGAGCCGAGGGTCACCAGGCCTCCATCAGGTCGGTCCCAGGTCAGAGGCTCCTTCCCGTTTGACACCTGATATGATAACGCCATACGAGAAACAGCACATTGTTTCCTTTGAACCTCGGATGCTCCTTTCCCTCTCCCCTCCCCTCTTGGCTCTGCAGCAGCCCAACAGAAGGGTGAGGGAGCCACGCAGATAGAATGGGGAGCTGAGATTAAGAGGGAAAACATGTGAATGTTAGGTCAGCTTACTTAACGTCTTTGAGGAATCTCAGATAACTTTCTCTACGGAATGTCGGGGAAAGGCCGTGCTGGCTGAGGCCGGATGTGCCGCCATAACGCCTAAAACACGTCCTGGCGGCGTGACCAGTGACCCTCGAGGGAGACTAACGCCGCCCTGGGTCGGGTCAGCCCCGGTATGCCTAAACTACTACTGTAACTGACACTAGTGATTTCCGGCAGGAGGGGAGGCAAGGGAAGGAGAGTGGTGGGGAGTGTGCGACAGGAGCACCGCCATCCTCTCGTGTCCCCTCCCTGTATCTTTTCACTCGTTCGCCCGCAAAAAATTACATTACTTTAATACTCAAAACTGATATTCATACGCGTACCGAATTTTTTTTTACCTCTTACAATTATCTATGCTGCATCATGTTCCCTCCTCATTCATGTTGCCAGACAAGCGGGGGTAGGGGGGGTGATGGGTAGGGAAGGTGGATGGTGGTGGGACAGGACGGCCGTGGGCATACCTGGTAATTATGTCACCTGAGGCTTAGGACGCTGCCGGAAGGTGATAATTTATTGTATCTTACCTTTCAATAATTGATAATGGTCTTCTCAAGGTTCCCCGATGACGGTGCGTCTCTTTGAGGTGTGCACAGGCCGCCCCAATTACCTGTATTGATCTACGTCAGCAGTCTATACTCCCCACACGTGTCTTGACTAAAAATATATCCACACCTGTTTGAAGCACGTGTCTGCCTCACATCTGCATCTCACACACACCTGTCTACATGATATTCGCAAGCACCAGACTCATTTATTTGGTCGACAAGTGTTCCATCACGCTTCCTCCCACCTGTGTGACCCTGAACTGCCCTAACGCTCTCATGCCTCGCCTGGAAACTGGTCATTAAGAGGTTTATTACATGCACCACAAGTCTTTTTTATAGATGAGCTCACCATATAGATTATTTGCTGCAGTGGAGAATGACGCATCATGAATACATTAATAAAATCAAATGTAATAAAGCAGCTTTGTACGTCTGTAATGTTTGGGGTTAAGACGAACGGATGCTCCTCTTTTACTTAGACGCAAGGCGGCAGCAGCAAAGGCGGTGAAGCGGGTATGCCTCCACCGCCGGGTAATGCCAGCATAATGGACGGGGCAGCGCGGGATTATAAGGGGATGGGGAGGCTGGGTGACAATAGCAGCAACTCACCCTATCCATCATAGAGGGATGGCTGGGCCCCCGCTGCCTCGCCGCCGGAAGACTTAGGAGGAACTATGTTGTGTGTGTGTATATATATATATATATGTGCGTGTGTGTGGGCGCGCGTGTGTATGTATGTGTGTGTATGAAAGAACTTTCCTTAGTCCTACATGTTTCTGAGTCCCTCCCCCTACCTACCCTGCTTGGCACACTGCCTTGTCACGTCACCTAAGCGGCGGAACGCAGTCCTCGTCGCGTCTCGCTCACGACATGTAAATATGATTGATCTTCTCCTTCCGCGAGCCCTAAATGTTCATAAAGGAAAACTCATCCATTTGTGGAGTGTCGCTGCCTCAGCTACAATGAGGTCTAGCCAGCCAAGCATGCGAGCATCAGCCGTAGGGAAAGGCAAGCAGCCAACTGTAAACTGGATACCACTGAACCTAATCTGGAAGTAGTTGGAAAACCTGAAATGCAGTTATTGTAAGTTAATTCTAAATAAAGGACCATTGTGGCATATTTTGAAACCCGTCTGACCGCAGAGATGGCAAATTTGTCCACCCAGGATCCAGGTGGATGGGGACGAAATCATTTGCGGTACTTGCCTCCCTCCTTGCCTCCCTTGTGTGTGTATGGCAGTGGTCCTGGGTTGGCCTTGCAACTCACGTAATGTTAACTAATGGGGCTTGTGACTGCCCATGTGTGAGATTGCACATGCTTTTTCTCGTGCGGGGCTTTGGAGCAGCTCACCTGGAAAATCCAAGTGGTGAACTGAATGACGGTGCACTAATAAGTGTACTCACGGCGCGGCGCCAGCACCAAGACCCTCAGTCCCATCCAACACTGGCCGATGACGTTCAGTAATGATACAAAGATGTGTGATGAGTTGAAAAAGGTGAATTCAACATACTCTAACACTGTAATGTAATTTATGTCATGGTTTATAACATATTCCCCATACCATCATCTTAGCTCATTATCACTGCACTAAATTCTCCTTCTCCAACCATGATGCCCCCAACAACCTGATCTCCATTCTAAACCAACATCTCTGTCCTCAACCCATTTCCCAAAGTGAGGCGGTGGGTCGGGGGTCAGGAGTCGCTGTCACTGGGAAGTTCGACCGAGCGTCAAATTGACTGGTAAACGCCTCATCTGTGTCGCCCTCTCAACCTTTCTGTGACATGTCACTCACTCTGCCTGTACTCTGTCTGTGACTCACCATCTGTCTCATTCACCATGCACCGGCAGCCCTTCAGACCTGTCTGTCAGGTTTCTTGTCTGAAGGAGCCTGAAAGAGTTATGTAAATAATCTGCTGATTTACTTTGTTGTCTCGAGGACAAGGAATTGCCCCATATGAGTATCATGGCCGCCAGTTTTCTTTTTTTCCTCCAAACAATACAACCGATTGCTCCACGCTTGCTTTCTACTGTGTGTCACTAATAAACTGACTCGAGACCGAGTTTTAACACCACCAAAACTACCTTCATCTGTACAGGCTCAGTGGATAAGTGAGAGTCCAGTGTGCTACTGAGCGGGGGGAAGGGGAGTTGTGTTCACTCTTTCCCGCGTATGTTTACTTTTCACATGAGTCTCCCTTTTAGCCATGTTTGGTGACACTTTTGAAAAACGATTGACACCTGCGGCCATACACTTTCACCTGTGTGGTTAACTCGTTAACGGGAGGTGGAGTTTATTGTGTCTCCCTTCCTCACTCTCTCTCTCTCTCTCTCTCTCTCTCTCTCTCTCTCTCTCTCTCTCTCTCTCTCTCTCTCTCTCTCTCTCTCTCTCTCTCTCTCTCTCTCTCTCTCTCTCTCTCTCTCTCTCTCTCTCTCTCTCTCTCTCTCTCTCTCTCTCTCTCTCTCTCTCTCTCTCTCTCTCTCTCTCTCTCTCTCACACACACGCACACACACACACACACACACACACACACACACACACACACACACACACACACACACACACACACACACACACACACACACACACACACACACACAGACAGACAGACAGACACACACACACACAGACACACACACACACAGACACACACACACACACACACACACAGACACACATACAGACACACATACAGACACACACACACACACACACACACACACAGACACACACACAGACACACACACAGACACACACACAGACACACACACACACACACACACACACACACACACACACACACACACACACACACACACACACCTGTGCTTGTCCCTCAAGAGCCTTAAATCAGCGACGGACCCAACATGACGCAACGTGGGGGAGGAGGGGTATGATGGGCCATAAGGGAGGACCAGCAGGAGAAGGAGGCGGAGAGAAAAGGAAGGAGAAAGGGAGAAGGGGAGGATGTGAGGGAGAAAGGGGTAGGCAAGGAGAGGAGGGACAAGGTAGCTCACATCCTAGATGACATTACCTCTTTATGTTAGGAAAGTGAGAGGCTTCAGCTGATAGAAAGGTCTTTAACAACATCAACACTAAGGTTTCTGAGTTGCTCACGTTTGATTTAATTCCATTTGAACATATTTAAAAGTATTTTTTTCTATTCCTGTTCACTAATATTCACGCATCATTCCTTTTTATCCTTCAAGTATCTTTAGTAGGCTTGAGGACGATGTTAAGAGACAAAGGTACTCATGGCTTTTTCTATCATTCTTTCCTTTCTATCTAGCATGACATACTTCGTTCTTTTGATGTTTTATCTTTGCCATATTGCTCGAGTATGGTCACGGTTGCCCTTATCCCCGTGAGAATAGCCTGTCGGAGTGTGTGGCCCTGTCCCCTCATCACTCCGCCACCGCCTCCTGACATTCACCCTTCCGGCCCAGGACCTTTACCTCGTAGAACAGGCTGTGGCTTTCCTCCATTGTCTCCGGCCAATCATACAGACGGGAAAACCAGGTCTTCCGCTCGTCTCATTGCACCCCCTCCTCCCCCCCTCCTCCCCCCTTCTATGTGTTACACTCCAAATCACATTTTGAACACGTATATTATCCTTCCTTCCTATCCTCTCTTTCCCCTCCTGTCTAGTTCCTCAACCCTGCCGCCGCCCGGAGTGAGGAGGCGGGGGATGAGGGGTCCTTAACGCTGCAGTAGCTTTTCGGTGTTTACCTTCTATAAGTTAGTAAGAGCTGCCGGGTGTTTAGGAGCGGTGAGGCTCAGAATTGTGTTTGTAGTGTAAGATGAGCCTTCGCTGGTGCCTCCTCCTCGTTTCTGCCTCAGTTGGGGCGTGAAGATGACCTGCTCACCCCCTTCAGCTGTTGTGGTCAAGGGGAAAGGCACTGAGTAGCTGGGAAATGTGTACTATGAGGAGAGGCACTTGAGGCGAGGCGGTCACTGCAGGTACGGGCACTGCAGGAGAGGGTATACACAAGAGGCTGGACCCTTCCAGCCCCTCGCTGTGACCACTTAGCGCAGCCCCGACGCATCTGCTCCCACACCCTCTTCCAAACAAGCCTCCTCTTCCTTCCTCTTTTCCTCTTCTCTGCTAATTTAACCCTTCCCGTTAACGCTCGAGACCTCAGCTTGTTTATTCACTTCGTTACGTAAATGTTTTCCGTTTGCTCGTCCGCCGGTGACGTGATCCTTTAGAGTAAGGGAGGATGGAGTGACAGTTCCGGTCCTGTGGGTGTGTCTCCGTGAGGATCATTAACTAGAGAGGAGGCTTATCTCATTACCTTAATTAAATGTCATATTTTGGTAAATTCACATAATTATTAAGGGCAACGTGATGACTACACCAACTGATGCGCTATTATCATAACGATATTTTGATGATGTGTCCCTGTCTCATCCTCATCATCCCTCCCTGCCCCCTGTCAAACCTTGTACCATATGTTCTTCATTTCCGAAACACGAGCTCCAGTATCACGTTGGACATTATTCAGGACAACTAAGGATCTTCCTTAAGCTGAGATTTCAATTGGAATTTGACCTCGTTTTCCCTCCAGACCCTCATGTTGGCCCAAGTGTTTCCTCTTCAGCTGGTAATGTGAGGCGGCAAAGGCTCCCCTCTGGCTGACCTATCTGTTAGGATCTTGACCTGATATATCTTCTATTGTCGGTAACTTGAGCTAATTTCTATACACCAGAAACGCACCATTTAATATCGAGATCATCAGTAACACGCTATCTTAGAGGTAAAGGTGCACTAATGATTTCTGCTTTCTTTATCTTGAAACGAAAAGTAACGATTACGAACACTCCACATTCTCTGAAATAACATTCAAAGTTGACCGTCCAATGATGAGTACACACTTTTATAATAGTCTCCTCTCTATAATCATTAAGACTCAGTACTAATTAGGTAAATACGAAAAACACCAGTCGACAACCTCATCGTGACCTGACTTGACCCGTGTATAGTGTATACGGAGAGTGACCCCGACGAGGTGCTGGCAGCTGTCTGTATAACTCGACCCCTTCAGAACCGATCCCAAGTCAGTATTTGTTTACAATTACTTCTGGCGTCTTTCAGCAACCGAGTGCTGTTCACGTAGGACAGAAAGCCTCCTGGGGAGAAGGACATATTTCTCTCCATGGCGGGTCTCGCGTTAAAGTGAAGGTTGTTTGGGCGTCAATACAGTTTAGTAGAATGAAATTTAATGAAGAGTAGAAATGAATGAGTGAGTGTCCCTGACCTGCCCGCGTCCCAGGTATAATTATCGCCGTCCGACTGACCACCTCGTTCACCGCACGGGCACTGGCGGCATCTGGTCTCACCAAAACGAGTTATTAGCAAAATGTTTTCGACACTGGTTGTTTTCTGCTCGTGAAAAATACAATAATGATAAATTTAACTACCTTGCTATCTGCTGAAGCTCCAACAGACTGAGATACAGAGAATGGTTATGACTTTTTGCACAAGGTGTCAGAGCATCTGGTACTTTGGTCCCTCCCGTGAAGAGCTGAGTGTGTGTTACCCTCGAGTGCTCCACACAGACCTTCTGCCTCTTATTTCCTTTTTAACAAAGCGTCCGATTCACTTTTTTTTCTATCGCCGTTTCATCTTTACTCCTCTAAGCCTTTCTACTCTCTACCTTCCCGGCTTCCCCTTCGGTCGCTTTTATTTTCCTAAACGGCAAAATTGGTACCTGTGCGGCACATAATCATAACCCGTCATAGGTTGATTGTAGTAGAGGGCGTGCGGCGCAGGTGGTCCCCTCGGGGCAAGAAAAGGAAGAGGGTTTCCCCAGTCCGCCTCCTCCTCCTCCGTCGTCGCCTCAGTTGTCCTTCTCGGAGGCTCGCTCCTCTTAGGCCTAGTGGCTTGCCCCTCACTATAGAGTCTCTGGGATGCTCCTGACCCATATTTTTTTTTATCTACCTCGTCGGGACGGAAGCAAGCAGGGATGAATGGAAGTGTAGCTGCTGGTGCCACTGTGTCGCTGTCACTATGTTTGGGCCGCATAGAATGTCCTTTGACGGATAATTTGAGATGGGCGTGTCGAGTGCATTGTGGTCCCTGTGTATCCTGATAAGAACTGACGAGAACTTCCGCATTCAAGCGTCGTTCTTTACTGAAAGCATTGTAAGACGATGTTATTATTTTATCATGTCACATTTTCCTTTTACTTAATGCATTATTTCCTTCCTAACAGAGTTGGGAACTGTTGCTCGTGTCCAAACTGGGATGGGATCTGGCGCCCATCACGGCTTTCGACTTCGTAGATCACCTCCTGTGCAGAGTTCCTTTCCTCGGCTGTGATCCCGCCATAGTCAGAAAACACGCCACCACCTTCCTCGCACTGGCCGTCACTGGTGAGTACACGCTTAATATTCACTAAAGAGCAGATGAATGAATGAATATATGTTACGTGAGATGTAAGTGCACATGTACATGCATCGGTAGTTATCATTAATTTTGCTCTTCTTGGTAAATTAATGTCAGTCATCACTCAATAATCTGATGAGTGTGAAGGATATCGATAGTTATCGTGTTACACTACTGTTCCGTGTCCACACTCAGCGACACCACTGATAAACAAAGTGAGCTACAGCTGCCGGGCTTTTGAGCTTATCTGCCTGTTTTGTCACGGGTCCATTTTATTGTCCAGATATATTATTAGGCAATGCTCATTATGACCAAAAAATCCCCTCGCGCACGTGGGTCCTTTCAACTGTGGACGGGGAGCGGGGTGACCACTGTTTGGTGGTGAGGGGGTGATGGGGGGGAGTCAGGGTATTGTTCAGGACGGCTGTGGCTGTGGCTGCTGTTGTCTGTCTTATTAATCTTCGTCTACTGTAGGTATACCTATATTACAGGTATTCAGTTCCGGCAAGTTACCTCAGTATCTGCATCATTACAGAGCTTACAGTTGCATAAAGTTTTAATACTACTGCGCGGCGCCACCGGCCCGAACGAATTGTCAGACCCTTCCGATCGATGAACCAATGAGCGACGCGCCTGGGACATGTGTGTGCTGGTGCGGGTGCCCCGTTTACCAGTACAGTATTAGGCTACAGCCTCACATACATTAAATAAAACTCAAAACATAGAAAGTTAATCCCTAAATACATAGAAGGTCGCATGAAAGTCCTAAACAAATAAAAATTTCGCTCCCAAGTTAAAGTATAGTACATGTAGGCACCCGCCTCCTGGCGCGTTCCACCGACCAATAAGGAAGCAGGAAGCTCCAGCTGGCACCCGCCACCAGCCAACCAGCGCGCGTGTAGCCCAACAGATGGGCTTGAATACAACCTATCAAAACTGGCTGGAGTCCCATACAACTTTTACTGGCAGCCGGTGTATTTTATATAGGACAAATGCACTTCCAGCTTGTAGTTGATTGCACGATAATAACCATTATCACCGTACACGTCTGACCGGACTGAACATGTTCACGCTCCGCCTGACTCAGAGACGAGACAAGCCTAGACGCGCCTGGGAGCGTCCTCACTGTGAGGGACGACCCGCGGCAGATGCGGACTGTGTACCCTCAAGTGTAGGCCAATTCCATGTGTATTCAGAGGTATTGGTGGGTGACGGAGACTGCTAGTCGGGACACCTGAGCTTCAGAAGCGTGCAGCTCCCCCTGACAGCCTCCTGCCGAAGGGGAGTGTCGGGTTACACTAGCCCAGCCTCCTCCATTAACTCGTGTTAGCATAGTAAAGTACCCTCGCTCTGACACACTTACATAGAGCCCACACGTATACGAGCTCAGGGATGACAAAAAAATGTTGTAATAGAGATATCAAGGTTTCATAAGTTGACCATATGCAGGAGGCTGGACACCAGGGCCAGGGAGGGCGATGCACCGAGGGCTGCAGCGTTATTCAACAACCTATGAGTCGAAGGTAGACCTACACAAGCCTCTCCACGCTGTCACACACGAACACAGACACAAACGCTCAATTCCACGACCAACAACAGGCTAGAACACCCTGCTAGGCAAGGAAAGGAGAATGACAAGTGATCTGACATACGTGACAAATATGCTCTCTTCACTGCGGCTCTCGGCCCTTGACGAATGCAATTACATCTTCTTGTATGAGGCCCTGAGAAGCCTCTGCCCCTTACCATTAAGGAAGAGAAGAAAAAATACCCGCTTTGTGTAAATAAATGCAGGTTAAAAGGCAAAAAACTACATTAGAAGACAATTTGTTCGGCTTGACAGCGGGGCCGACGGGAAGGGGAAGCGAAGAATGAAGCGTCCCTGACGACAATGCACACTGTAATGTTGGGTTTTGGTGCTGACCTTAAGAAATGGCGCTGCTGCTGTCCTCTCAGGAGGTCGTGATGCTATTCTTTGGCTTCTGATGCAGTAACCTGGAAAGAAGAAAAATGTATCATCAGTTCGTGATATAAAACATCTTTAGTTTTCATTCTATATTATTTGCAAAGAAAATTTTCTAACCTCCTCGTTGATCGTACATGTAATCAAACGAGAGATTTAGTACTGTCAATACTGTTCTCTTCAGGTTAAAGAAAGTGGATTCAGCAAACACTTAAAGGGAGTGGCGGGTCGAGGCAAGTATCATGGCCTGGGATTTAAAACTAGCTACATAAAAACTTTGAAAGCACGAGAATTCCCTTCCTTTTTACCTGACGGCCCAGCAGCCAGCCTCAGCTTTCTTGTCTGCAAACAGTTTTGTGGAAAATCCCTTCCAGACGAGGCGATAAACAGGCGATCTGGGTGGATTTTCTCATTGGTTGGAATCCCTCAGTCCTTTTACAGCAGGCTGATCTTATTTCTTTTTTGGCTGTATTTTTTTTATACCCTTGGGAGGGCCTGGAGGGATCAGCTGGGTTGTGGGTCCGGCCTTAAGAGGGTATTTGTATTCTCATCCAAAAGTAAACTACCTTTTTCTCGTTGTTCCGATGGATAATTCACCCCCTCAGCGCCTGAAACGTGGCCTATAGAAATTCTTGCAATCCGGCCTTTTCTTTGTCGCACTTTTTATCACCTCTGTCCTTTCTACTCCGTTTATCCATGCTCCTCCTTCGCTTCCTTTTTTTCCCCTTGCATCTCTCCAAAGGGTCATCGTTTATTTAGCCCCCAGGGTTTTGAACTGCACCATTCGGCAATTAGCATTTGAATATATCAGCCATCTAGGGTCCGTTTTTAGCATTCTGTCTCCCCATACTTGAACAGGCCGAGTGTAGGCCGATATAATGTGCGGTGGGCTGGCCTGCACTATTATCTAGGCTTCCTCTCTCACTTCACTGCCGCTACTGGAAATTCCTCGAACAGTTATTGCTGAGTAAACGTGGAGGGAAAAAGAAGTGAAGGGGAGGAGAGGGGGCAAGGAGGAAGATAGAGACGATGGATAAGTCTAGTGTTTGTTTTGAAACTGGAAGATGCTAAAGCTTCGAAGCCTTGCCTTAGGATCCTTAGCATGTCTTTTGTTGTGGTTAGTCTTTGTGAGGTTTCCATATGGTGTGGGTCTGGCAATATTGAGCATCACTCGTATTCTCTTTTTTGTTACACTGAGGACGCTCGGGCACATACGGCTTAGATCCTTTCCTTATTTATTTTTTTTAGTCCCCTGGCGTATAGTTAAGATTAGCACGGTCAGTTAACACGTCCAGCTGCCATAACCATCACCCAGCCTCCTGCGTGTCCTAAACAAATTGAGAGCGACGACCCACCACGATTACCATAAAGCTTGAGTCGGATGTGTCGCGGCGGTGGTGTTGGTGGTGTCGTGCGCCTTCCTGTCTTCCGGGGTTTGCTTCCCACTGCTTAATAGCCGTGTCGCCCGCGGTTTTATGCCTACTAATTTATATCGACTTTTAAAGCGACATCCATCACCAAAGTTGTATAGGCCTAAGAATGTTTTGAGAGGTACTCTCTTGATCCGCTGTGTTGAGCACCAGCAATAAACTGCAATAAAAAGGTGACCAGAGGAGGCTGCGAATAGGAGCCTCGTATATATTTTTTCCGTGCAGGCAGATGGGTGGTCGCCTCACACACTCACACAAAGTGCTAATGATGTAACGGAGCCCATCTCCTCTTAGAACCTTCCTTATCTACCCACCAGGACACCACCATCCTGTGTTGACTGCAAATATTCTTGCGTGGCATGACTGTGAAGGCGCCTTAACTGACGAGGCGACCCACAGATTGCCACGCCGGGGACACTTGAACTCCAGTCATAGTTGTTGCGTGGCCCCCGACCCTCACACTCCCAGGAGACTTTCACGCTCCATTTTTTTCATTCATATGTGTTCCCCTTCTTTTCGTATACTCCATCTTCTGTCACTTCGTCCCTCTCTCTTTGTCTTGACCCTCCCTCACTCTCCCACCCTCCTATAAGCCACTCTTTCATCTTCGTTCGCTGCTATGATTCTTATTATTACGTTGATTTTCCTTGCGCTATCGCTCGCTAGTTCAAGGAAATGTTAGCCTTTGAGTTCCTAGGAAACAAGACACCCTCCTCCTTCCGCTAACCCCCCTCTCCCCGCACTCACCAAATCTTCCCACAACACCTTCTAACAGCTGGACCTAACCGACCTTCGCTCCCCTTCTTTCCCCCCCCCCCTAACTTCTTCCCCTTTTTTCCCTCTCCTCCCCACCCCTCTGCGGGCACTGTAGAGGGGCGGCAAAAACCACTCCACTTGTCAGGTAAAAAAAAGTTCCTTCGCGGCGCACTGAATCATGAGTCCTTTTTTGCGCGATTTTGCAAATGAATGAACGCATTTATGCCTTACAGTCTCTTCCAGGCCCATTCAATTGCAAAATTAGGGCAGTAGGGCATAAATCACTTACTTCGTTCCTTCAGCCACGAAATAATACTGAAGCCACTTGCCAACGTGCTGTGCTGGTGACCTACTGGCTTATGATAAAGAGGCTGTGCGAGGTATATCACCATCAGACAAGAACCCTTATTCTTCTATACACCATTTGAACCCTCCTAGAATTTTTGAAACCATTCCATAGGAGAAGAGAAATTAATATCCTTTGTATGAGCCGAATAAAAGAGCTTCCAGAAGAAACTTTTTTTCTAGTCTTTAGAAATTAAAAGAATATTACTGGATAATTTTAGTAAATGATTTGACTAAATTTCTTTTTCATACTCTATTATTTTTACGCTTTCACACTAGCAACACATGAATCAAATTGATACTCCTCCAGAGGTTAAACCCAAGTAATAGTGTAACAAAAGATGGATTTGATGGATTTCTTATCGTCATCCAAGGGTGAATTGAGTTGGTCCTTCCAGTGACGAGGGAAAGTATGACTAGTGATTTGTGCGAGTGGAAAGGTCTGCCTCGGGGCCCAAACGTCTGCCCAGGTCCTTAGACGGTACCTGGCGTCTGTGAGGGAAGCCAGGTGGTGGACGGGCGGCAGAGGTGATAATAGTAGAGGCACTGATGGAGGTGGAGAAAGGGATGGTTCATGTTATGTTTGATAAAGGACGCACAAGACCGTCGCACATAAAATCAGACACATCAAATGTCTTCCTCAAAATGGCAGATGCACGTTACGTGCTAATTCGTTACGTAGCGAAATTTAGTCGTTTGGTTACGTCTTCTTAGGTGTCAGCGTCACCCTGCCCACTTCCTGCCATTGTCTTGTGGAGGCCTTGTATAGGGAACCTGACACCATTGTGACCATGGAGGCCCACGGAAAGACTTAGACATTTTGAGGCTTTGACGGAGTCTCTGAGGTTGCCTGTAGCAGGAGGCATCACCGGCGTGATTGATGACCGGGTGAGGGATGAGGGGGGCAAGGGAGGGTCGGACAGCTGCTGCACGGAGGGTCAGAGGTTGTCACATCCAGGGTCCCGTCGTTGGCCGTCATGGAGACCTCAATAGGCTCACAAGAACCAATCTCCCTTAAGTCGTCCCAACAGTTGGTGGCTCTCGCACGTGCTGCTGTAATCTAAATGCCGTGCCGTCACCCCATGATAAGATTATTACAAGGCTGGTGCAGGACTTGCTGGCTTAGAGTGGTGGGCGGCGAAGATGTAGACTAAAGTCGTGCTGGCCTCAGGCGGGCGGGCAGGCGGCACGCGGGCCAGGTGACGCCGCCCTTGCTATCCCCAATCTACACAGCGTAATCAGCTCACCTTTGTGCAGGTTTGGATGCATTGTTCGCATCTCAAAGCAGAGGAAAGTTAACACAGGTTTCTTGGTGCGTGCTATTAATGAAAGGCCAAAAAGTTGTGGAAAATAAATAAGCCTCACTTTCTTAGACTGAATCACCAACTAGGGGTTCATTGGAAACCAGACCTAAATGTGACCCAACCAGCCAGTCAGCCTACTACGCTCGATCATCAGTCTGTTATCAGGCAGCTCTTTCAGAAGGCCCGTCCACACTATGGTCTTTATTGGGAGGCGCGGTAGTGGCCGGGTCCTCCTCCCGGTCCTCCCGCTCCTCCAAGGGCCTAAGGCCTCCCTAAGATGCCGATAGAGCGAACAGAATGGTGGTTAGGGACATGCGGGCTGTCACGATTTAGGGCTATATATTGATTAAGTCTTGCGTGTCCTCCCATAATAGTGGAGCGCATTTTGATCATCGTAGTGAACCAGTGTTCCCTCGCTGCGCCGAGACGGTGTACCAACACGAAATTAAATATATGGAGATCGTGAAATATGTTAAAGGTAATAACATTTATAGATGATATCTAAACACAGGAAGTTGTGAGTGTGACGTGCATAACTAATTATGGGGAGGGCAGCTGGTGCCACACTCTCCCGGACCTACTCTATCCCTCAGAAGCAGATCCTAAGCCAATTTATGGCAGGGCCTGATGGTGGCTCGTCCTGCGCCATGTCACTCTCCGGGAGACTATCGTGATCTCGCCCGATACAGCCTCCATCTTCCAGTATGTGGGGATGGAGGGCACCCTACCGCTTTGTCCAACTCTCATTCGGCCTGATGTTTCGATAACCAGTTTAAACAGCGGGTCCTACATGTCTCCGTCAGGGTTTTGTAATATAGAAATAGTGGAGCCACGCGACCCCTTTGTGCTGAGACATACACACGCCTACACAGTAATCCCAAGTCTGGATGGAGTGGCACACTCGCCCCTCTGGACCCAGTGCGCAAAGGGGACAACTGCCGCCTCTACCCTTCGCTTTTGTCAGTTCTGATGGAGCGTGGTTGTGTTCAGGAAGTTACCGAAAATAGGCGAAATTTTGGAATTAGTAGGTTATTGTGCTCGGGAGCTATAAAGTCTTTCACTCCTGGTGGAAAGAGTTATAAACATTTTCACCCACGCAGACCAAACTGCCGTTTCAATCACCAATTATAACTGTCAGTATGTTTACAGATTTCATCCTTTTAGAGTTTGGAAGTTATTCAGTTAGCTATCTATTGTGCTTTAGAATCGTCTTGAATGGTCTGGTAAAGAGGGAGGCGTGCCAGCCTAACAGATAGCTCTATATTCTCAACAAATGACGTAAAGCAACCTTTTCTCAGAGCTCATAGCCGGTGCATCTTTTTCTTTCGTCCAGCACTGTAGGCAGTGACTCAAGGGCAGCCACGATGGGTCGCTCTCCGGGGAAATTGGGTATGTGCCCCTGCATTCTCTTCTACTCAGTTCTTAAACACAGTGTTTTAGTGACCCTTTCCGAGCGATACTGCGACAAACTGCCCGTAACAACGGTAATTTAACAGAAATATCCCCCTTTTATACCTTTATTACACCCTAGTTGGGGCGGTGGGCGTGAGGGACAACGCCACCCACACCTCCGCTTCGGGGAGCCGAGATGACGGTGTTCCTGCTCTCTCGAATCATGGGCTTCATCATTCTACAATATAAAACTCTAAGCTTTAAAACTGACAGTCTACTGTTTTAACTGGATACAAAAAATGCTTGAACGCTCATTGCAATGCATGTAACTGCTTTGCGGTTTAGCAAAGCTGCGGTTACATAGCCCCTCACCGCTTCCTCCCGTGTCTCGTCTACGACCAGTCATACAAGTTTACAGCCAGTAGACCATCCATAAGAGACACAGGACGTCTGGGTGTGGTTTGAAGGTTCCGGTTCTCCCTTCTGGGAAGACCTGGACGAGAGGCTTTTGGATGTGAGGTCTGTCCCCTGACGAAGGCCTACCATACACTGCCTATCTATCGGGTCTGTTTAGTTAATCTTCATTTATGTGAAAATATATATATGATTATCTGCAAAACATCATCTGGATAATCTGCTGGTCTTCATTTGATCGCGTCCGACAAAACACTTGAAAGAGCAGCCAGTATGGTAAAACATGATACCACATATTGGCATCTGAGCAGCTATTGTTCTACGGGACTTAGGCTGGGGGCCGTTGAAGGAGGACAGAGGTGTTAGGTCTACAAGGGATTCGTCGTTAGCCAGCGGTTGGGGAGGAGGGCTTATTCAGCAGGGGTCGTGGGCGTGGGGTGGACGGCCGTGCCACGCAGACCACATCGCCCAACCGCCATCATGGACCAGACCGCACACTGCCTCTTCCTTCTCATTCTTCTCTTCTTCTTCCTCTTGACTCTCCGTGCCCCTCGTCGCAGGTTGTGTCGGCTGTGTTCCTCTCCCAAGTCCCTTCTCCTTCCTCGCCCCTCGCTATTCGTCTATTGTCACCTTCTTCATTGTCGTCACCGCCCTTATTTCAGGGCTGACTCGTCCATTGTGGTGCTCTAACCCAATAGCTGATCTCAGAGTTCCTTATAACCTCTAGCCAGACTATATAAATTATGATGATACAATAAAGCATTTTTTTTATAGAAAATATAATTTTTGCAAGTATAAAAATAAATAGAGCTCCTTGACCACTTAGAGAATATCTCGTAAGTTTAATCTTCATGCGGTTAGTCACGTTGTTCCCTGTCGTACCGCGGACCAACTCACCGGTCTGGTCTCCCTCCTCCCTTGACACGACCAAACATGCTGACCACGTCCCACACCAACACCAAACACCCAAACCCGAGGCCTCCCAGACCCTGACCACACTGGGTTCCGGTGCGCGTGACGAGGCCGATGTAGGCATGACCAGTTAGACCCTTGTTTCGGCCTCTCAGAATAGGCTTTTTAAGATACTTGCATTAAATATTTCTTGCAAAAACTAAAATGTGCATAACTATGGGGTTTAACTGACGTTTTCTTTAAATTATGTAAAGAATCTATTTATATGTATACACATGAAAAGAAAAATAAACAACCAGCTACTAATTCAATTGAGGTAAAGAGGCACCGTTTCAATTTTGCTTAGTCTCCCTTCCCTGTTGCCTGTCCTGGTGACTTGTGCCGCTGAGGGGAAACCCTGATCTATGTATCCGGCCTCTAAGGGGAGTCAGTCATAGAAACAAGCGTTGAAAGTTTTCCATGTTAGTTCACTCTTTTTTTTTTTTTTTTAGCAGTTTTACCTTTTTTTTTTTTTGCAAAGCTTGGGAATTGTCAACAGAAAAAAAGCTATGTAAATGATCAGTTGAGTTGGTGAGGAGTGAGTGACAGGAGTTGTGGTGGGCGGCGCCGCGGTGAAGGGGAGGCGGCAGGAGTCTGGCCACTATTAGCATGGCAGGTGTTGCGTGAAGCGCGTGGGTGTCGTGAGTGTAGCGTGAAACATTGTAGTGGTGTCCTGGGGATGGAGGGTGAGGAGGGACACGTGTAAGGTGTGCGGGACGTTTCGACCAATGAGGATGGCGCGTGCGTTTGACCGGACGTGACGTCATATTATTACTAGGGCCACGAGTCTGCAGGAATAGAGCCCCACCCTAGCAGGCGGGGTAAGGGAGCTTGATATATGGGTGATCTGGCTAGACACACACACACACACACACACACACACACACACACACACACACACACACACACACACACACACACACACACACACACACACACACACACACACACACACACGATGAATATCATATCAATACATCATAGTGACAATTACATTTGAGCATTGAGTATTAAATGCAGAGGAGTAGAGAGAGTTGTGGAGGAAGGGGTGTGGGCGAGCAGGAAGCTGGAGCATGTGTCGAGGGTGGAGTCCCTTTAAAAGTTATTCAGCCAACGCCTCTCATAATTATACCAAATTATATTGATGCCGTGTGGGTGCCTGCTTCGTGCTGCCACAAATCGTTCTATTATTTTGATTATATTTACTTAGTTAGTAAAATTACCTGCTGTGTGAATACAATGTTGACTCCACAACAAATATTCATCTAATCCAAAGTTAAAGATGAATTGATAAGTGCAAGTTCATGATATTTTTTTCAGTATAACACGTTCAGTAACAAATTAGTGAACATACATTTGATGACTGAGAGTCTGGTGGCAAGGAGTGAATGCCTCAGGGCACCACCACCAACCTAATCTCCCACTCTCCCTCAACGCTATTGTCTCTGATCCTTATTTTGTATCGAGGTGTGTGCCCGCGTGGTCAGCCGGTGCTTCTGGTAATGCCTTCAGGAATTTTGTAAACACCTTGTTAAAGAGGCGTTTGAGAAGGAGAAGGAGGAGGAGAAAAGGGAAACTCGGGGACATGGGGAACCATAAGAGAAAGTGGAAAAGCTATACAGCAGCCACTGGCTTTTGGGGTCTCGCCTTGTTGTCAGGGAACTATTGACAAACAAAATCTTTGACTTTTTATTAACATACGTCTACTTGTTCCAGTACTTACGGTTAACACAAGCTTACTATTTTCTCTATATTTGACTTTGAATAGTAGGAATGTATTGAAGACTGGGTTCGTGACTTCCGGTGTAAGATTGCAATAATGTCTGAATGCAAGGAGTGTTTTTGTATCATTCCGCACGTGTTTGTGTTAGCATGTCAGTGTGATGTCAGGAAGTGGGCATGGCGTGTTGGTGTGGCACGAGCCTTGGTCTGTGCCTCACACTGGAGGGGCGGGGTCGGAGGCCATTCATAGGCGAACACGTGGGTGAACTGCACACTGGTTGAAAACACTCCAGCCTGTGATTAAGGCCTCATCTATGAGTGAATGGTTGAAAAGGGAGAATTGTACGCCTAAAGAAAGCTGATATAATAGTCCTAATGGGTGGGGGAGGACCAGGGTAGAGGCAAGAATGCGGCCACAGCATCTCAAGGGACGGGGAGTTGGGTTTCTATCCTGCCGGAGCATCGCTTCGACCCCGAGGGATTTCAATGCCAGTGGAGATAGCAATCGAAATTATAGGCTCAGAGGGTCCTCTGTCGCCCGGCGTGGCTTATCAGAAGGAATCTCTGCCCTGGTTGTAGCCCACTTTGGCCGCATGCGAAAGGGAGGCAGAGAACGTCCTTGCCCCCGATAGGATTCAGGACAAAAAAAAAAATCTTTCCTCCAGCAGTTGTGGTGAAGGATCCCATCCAAACAAATAATAATTGGAGGGCTTCCAAGAGTAAGCTCCTGCCTTTACAGTCTGCTGGTGAGTCACGAGTGTGCGTGCGCGCGTGCGCCATCATCAGCAATGCTTCGACGATCCCTTTGTTCAAGAGGCTTCTCAGGGGTAATTAAATGTTGTCTAACTTTTTTAATGGGTGGCTACCCTCGAGTGAGGGAGCATCTGGTGCCTCTGAGGGGATCAAGGAGTCGGTAATTGATTCGTAAGGACGCTGTCATGCCCTGTTGGTGAGGAGTCGCACCTGGAGGCCCGGTGGAAGCGTCCAAAGCCTAAGAAACACCCCAGTGGTTTCAGTAGCTCGGGAAACACTGACAGCTCTTCTCCTCCTTCAGCAACTGATACTTGAGGTATTACAAAGCCTTATAAGTCTCGCAATTCACGTGATTCTTAAGTATATCAGTGTTTACTGTTGCATTTGTTGGCGCTACGACTGAAGTGCACTGGTGGTGGCTAGAAGGAACGCCGCTGGGTGTAATGAGCTGCAAACTGACCATCTGCAGACTGCTTTCTCGATGCTGCCCTTCGATGCCCCTGGGTGAGTCGATCGATCAGCGGCCCCCTCCGCAAGGTGTTCTGGCCAGCGGTCCGCGGATACATCTGCTTGTCGTTGTCCTCTTTCGCCACCGTCCGCAGAAAGACGTACCGACTCTTGTTAACTTCAATGCTGACAGGAATGTTGAGTCCTGGTCAACACGAATATTTACTGTGCTTCATTTGGTGTAACTTAAATGAATAGTAAACAATTCAAAATGTTTTCAAGTAGCTATTTGAATTAAATTAAGTTTCATAAAATGTAGTTACGCTGTAGCAATATTAAGGACAATAGAGTAAAAGGTAGAATTCACTTTAAAACTAGTAAAAATAACTTCCAGATTAAGAATAAATTTCACTGTACGTACATTTTATGAGTAACTTTGGGCGGTGACGTGAGGAAGTGACGCAACATGCTGTGAAAAGCTCATGAATAAACCGGAGACGCGATTGACTCTAATATTTAGTAGATTTCTTTGCTTTTTTTTATTTGCTTTCATTGAAGGTCCCGCATTCCATACATTCTGAGTTCTACGCCTTTTTCTTGCTGTCAAAAGTGTGATTTTTCATTCCTCGTATGAAATATTTGAGTATGAGACCTTTTCAGAGTTCTCCTCAAATACCATAAAGTAACGCACATATTTGTATCCTCAGTTATAAGGAGATGAACGAAACTCTCTGGATTACTTGACCGTTATGTGTTACCAGTCTCTTCCAGGTGCAATGGTACGGACACGTGCCCTCCCCCTCCTCCTTCCTTCCCCTTCACTTCTATCTTCTCCGCTCTGCTCCTTTTCCCCGTCCCTCGCTCCTGAACCCGCTCATCTCTTGCTTTTATTCATCCAATGCCTTTTAACTCCCCTCCACCCCCCTAACCTCGTTTTCTTTTAGACTGGTTTCGTTTTCTATATCCCAATCGCCGCACCTTCTCCCTTCCCCTTCGTAGCGACGTCTGAGGCGCCGTCTACTGCCCTACAAACCGGTTCTGCTCATACATCCTCCTGCACTTTTCTTCAAGGCTGAGCATCTCCTCTCCCAGCAGGGGCTCATGGAAGGTGTCCAGCCCAAGATCAGTCAGGTATAACGCATTAGTAGAGATTTTTTTGTGCAGCAAGAACACCCCATCGCAGCACTAGTGGTGATCCCTGCAAACTCCTCGAAATATAGCAACTGGAATAGTGCTCGGGTCATGTTTCTGGCGGTGGTGCGGGCGAAGACGTGGTGTTGCCCAGGTCCCCCACTCAGACAACTGGGCCTCAGCCGCGACCCTCTCTAACCAGGCTCAGTGAGGGATGTAATTTCAGTTCTGTCTCTGTACTACTCGGGGGTGGGGGATTGAGGGAGGGGAGGTGAACACTGACGCCGGCCCGGTCGGCGTTCAGAGTGCGTCGTTGTGCGAGGTGGCCTCTGAACAAAGGGAAGGATAGTGGAGGAAGAAGACTACGGGTCTGTACAACGGGAAACAGACGGGCCAATGACTACCACTGCCCACCTTGACATCAGTGAGGAACTGCGCAGAGGCATCCGGAGGGTTTCCTTCCTTAACAGACATTAACGGGCTTGTATTTACGTGATAAGGTAGTCTTGTTTCTTTGGAATGAAAGGCATGAACAGCAAAATATCACAGATAATAATTTTCATTTTGAATTTGGTACTTGTGTGAAAACTAAGGAAAAGATAGTATATGCACACATGCAGATCAATAAATGACGCTGGAAATGACCAATCAGTCCAGGTGGTAATACCAATTCCATCCTTTAAGGTGCCTCTAACATCCCCTCCCTCCCGTGATGAGCCGTTACTCATGGTTTCCTTCCCATAATAAGCTATTACTCTCCACTGACTCTCACAAATGTCACATAATTAATACCTTCACCAACGTGTCCGTCCTCACATCTCTTCATGATTTTGTTTATAATTTTTTTTTCTCGATCGATGCCACAGTAAGCGTGTTGGGAAAGCAAACATAAAATGTATGTCCACTTGAGTGGCAGTTGTCCGAAATCCTTGCAAGGGAGGAAGAGCAAAAACATGTCTTCCTTTAGTGTTATTAGTGTCGTGGTGGACATGAATAACATAACTTTCCGTAGTAAAGAATCACACTCCTTCCTTTGCTGCTTTCAAATCTTACGAAGGGTGTGAAGTTGCCTCTATAGCAGCAATGCTTAGGTCTTTCATGATTTGTTGACACTCCTGAGGCGAGGTTTGGGGCCTCACGGGGCAGTGTGGTCATCCCTTCCCTTGCTTGCGGAGGGTTTTCACGGCCATTCAAGCAGGACAGTGTCGACACAAAAGCGACGCGCTGCTCGAGGTACTGAGAGTCCAGTTTATATCCGTCATTATGGTCAAACTCTGCTATAAATTCTACTTTACTACCAGTCCTTTATGAATCATTCTAGTGTTAAGGTACTTTGGCACTTTTCTATTACATGCTCGTCAGGATGTGCTACTTACACTAAATTTATGGCTTTTAAAACGCAAGTATATGGGCAGTTTTGGTTTGAGAGACAAACGAAATGACTGTAACCTGCTTCCAAAAGTATTTCTCTAACATCTGCGATCACCCACATCGCACGAGAGACAGCGTGGGACGGTGTCCATTCCTGCAGGAGTCCATACCCCTCGCCCCTCTCTGCCTCCTGGTTTCAACCTTCCGTCAACGCAAGTTTTTATCTAGCTTGGAATAGGACCCCCTGATTGCAGCCTTTGGCACCGACGCCTGCTGGTGGGTTGGTAAATGAATGCAATTTGAGCTGCAGTTGATCCTCGTGGGGTTCCCGGTGTTGACTTATGGACCGTTTTTCTCACCAGATGTGACGCTTTCACTCGCCTCCTGGATCATCCACCATACTAACAGGTTGCTTATAATGTTAAGGAATGAATAAAAACACTGTAATGGAGCAGTTAAGCAGCTTGATAAAGGAAGCAAACACTGCTGGCGTACATATGAGACCTCACGCGACTCCGGGTTCTACTATACAAGCGCTTTCAAGCTCCCCGCTGGCAGGTATTCAGCGAGGCGCCCCAATGACCGGGGGCAAGACTGTGCCTCACCAACCCTCCCATACAGCTGAGAACCTTAGCCTTCATTACCACCAATGAATGTCTTCTCGTACACATTTAGTCCCCCACTTGTACAACTGAGAGTCGTGCAAAGATTCAATGGTTGTGAATATCTTAGACGCCTCTCGGAGCTCAGGGAGTATGTCCTTGGATTTAGGATGCATTTGCTTAGTTCTATACATGGTAAGATGTCTGGTAGAGTGAGATTTAACGCTGACGAAGATTGTGGGAACATCTTGTCTTGTTTGTTCCTTTCTGTACTCACACCCAAACCGTGGCTAATTCTGGGATGCAGACTCTGGGGCAATGGAGGCTGCAAACTCGTCTGTATAGAAGAGGAGCATTGAGGAAGCGATTTTTCCCTTGCATTCATCGTAAATACTCCCGGTGTTCCCAACGACTGTATGATAAACTATGTCTGCCCGCTGACGACTTGCTCAATACGTAAATTCATTTCAAAGTTAGTTGATGTATTTTTTTGAGGAATTTAATCTTTTATATACGAAATTTTCCTTACTTGGCTGTAACAGACATACAATAGTGAAGCATGAATCATCCCGATTATCAACATGCATTGGAGCATTATGCAAACACTTGTATTACATAATGATATCGATTCCTGGTGTATTTGAGTTTTCCGTCGACAACTCCCGTGAGAACCCTCATAACGCCCTCAATAACACCTGCAGCCAATGACACAATTAATAATACGAGGCAGTAATACGAAGAGTTAGTGCTTATTACGTTAACCGGCTTCTCATAATTGTATCGTTAATGTGAAATGTTCAAATATTCGTGTGTATGCTGATGGCAAAACAAAATATTCGATTTTATAAGTGTGAAAAGAGTTGGAAATTTACTCCATAAGATATTAGAAGCACCGGCCACCAAGGCTCATATTTCCGAAGCACACGTGTTGGGTGTTGCTCATTAAGACTAAATTATGCCAAATGAGCTGCGGCAGGAGCGAGACAGCACCAGTGGCTGTGTTGTGCAGCGTCACCGGCACAGCTGTGTGTCTGTCTGGTGTCTGAACCGCAAGTGTGGCCTTTGAAGGTATGAAATGGTTCTAACCAAGCAACTTACTTGCAACACCTGCTGATGACTTATATAATGTTGATAACAACCTATTGAAACACTGTCTTAGAAAGGAGTATTCACAATACGTATGCACCACAATTATATGAATACGATGACTTCCGGATAAAGTCAATAGGTTGACACATAAGTTAACTTGTTTTCACCTCTTTCGTACATCACACCAGTACATCGTACCAGTTGTTTGCTTTGTTTCGACAGTTTACTGTCATGTTTGTGTGGGTGACCCGTCGAGTATCACGTCACAAATTATCTCCAGCTAATGAACAGTTTTTTTCCCTCTGGCTTGAGGGAGAGAGAGAAGGAGGCGCCATCTGGCAGACGGGTGACGCCGCCCCACCTGAGGCCTCTGGGCCTGGACGTTGGTTACCTGATATGATTCATTCCCTCGCCGAGGGAAACGACCATCTCTCATGGCGACCAAGCCTTTCAATACGTTAGGTTTAATTAGTGCTTTAATTTTTTTCATTAAAAAACGTTTTATATAATTTTCATGGTAAAATTTTTTTGTATATGCATTTTAATCACCAGGATTTCCATGTATTACTAGTTACTACCAAATAGTTTCAAGGATGGTGATAACACTTGAGACTAGTCAGCCTCTGTTTGAAAGGGTGACATGGGACTGAGAAACAGGAGCGGGATAGGCATTTGGAAGGGGTTGGGATGCCCCCAGGGAGGTAGGCCTACAGGTGAGTGGTATGGTGTTGCTGCAGAATAATTGGCGAGTGAAATAGGATCGGCTTATTCCTGGGCCAGCCGGAGTCTTTGATTACACCCGATCATGTGTTGTGAAAAAGTAATAGGCTTAAATCAGGTACTGGTACTTGGTAATGGTGCGCGCGGCCAGGCCGGTGTGCTAGTGAAGGAGGCCTAGCCAGCTCACCCTTATTTGCATATGATTGGTTTGTTAAGAGGCAGGCCTAGTAAATTGTAAGGGTGAATGCAGCAGCATTTCTGTGGGTTCCTCTAAGCCGATTACAGCATTCGTCTAACAACTGCATTCCCAGAGACACAAGAAAAAATGCACATGAGCAAAAGGCGAGCCCCCAAAATACTTCAAATGCCTTATCAATTGGGATTAAGGACACTAAACTGAAAACTAATTCTATATAGATACTCGTATGTGTAATTTTGACTAATACGAAGCCACATACGCAGATATGTATATTTGAACAAAAGATATCTAATATAATATGAATGTAGTAGGTAATGAAATGTTGATGTGACATGATGTAACGTAATGTGTTACACCCTAGTGACGCTCCGGCCGCATGGTAGCAACAAGAACCCAGGAGCGAGGGACCACGTGGGCGGCGACGAGACCCAAGCCCTTAGACGGCGTGGAGAAAGGCAGTGTGTATCGGGGCAGGGGTCAGGAGGGGGTGGGGGTTGATGAACTGTGCGCAGGGAAAAGGTAGAAATAAGACTGAATGAGGCTTAGAAGGACCTGAGGAAAAAATAAGTGTTCTAGTTCTAAGCAAAATTATCAGAATGCGAATAAGAGCATTTTTCTTTTCATCATTACTACATAGAAAATACAGCAAATATAAATGACTGTTTCGAATAGAAGTTTTATACGAGAAGCTGTGTCATGCTCTGTGGTAAAGCAGGATGCTGAGATGATCTAAAAAATAGAAAAAAAAACAGTAGTTGGACTCCGAGATCCGCCATTTTTAAATGTCCAGGTGTTAGGAGAGGACCGCGTGGCTGTAGAAAACGAGTGGAGGGGAGGAAGGATGCTCGGTGTTTCTCGGTGCTCTCCTTTACGATACTGTCACTGTATTATTGTTAAATATAATATATAAGATGAATTAAGCACACAACGAAAAACTTGTAAAAAAAACTTCCATTAAAATAACAAACTGCTTAACCAATAAGCAGAGCATTTAAATCTCCACGAGGTGTTCTGTAGACGGTGGACAAAAGAGGTCCGTCTCGCCTGGGGCCCCACAATGCCGTCTGGCAGCTGAGGAGGGAGCCTTCCCCTCCTCGCAGCCCCATAACCACCTGGCACAGTCCTGCTCTCTACTCTAACAGGCGGAGACCTTTACCTGTACCGAAGAAAACTTAGATACCACATGGTGTGCTAAGCTTCGTCACGCCACACTACCCCACTATATCTCACAGGATCATATATATATATATATATATATATATATATATATATATATATATATATATATATATATATATATATATATATTGCATAGGGCAAACTTTAATGTTTCTCTATATCGCATACCAGTCTGTGGTTGTAAATAGAACGAGCCCTTTAAACGATACGGTAGGGTAGCCATGATCCGGAAACAGCAGCGGTAGTACTACGAAAGAGCGCCAATGGGCACGCCGAGATAATTAGAGCCAACCATGTTCAAGCCGGACGTTCAACCCTTTAAAGCCCAATGCAACAGTGGCCACGCGCCGGAAATTCAGAGTGGTTGTGTCCGGGATGAATGTAATTTTCGGGAACTTCAACGCAGCGCTGATCGTGATCAGAAGGCGTGTCGGGATGCTGGGATGCTGAGGATACTGTTATCCTCTTATATATGTAACATTTTTGCATTACATTGACTACAAACATACTTCGTAATTTCCAAAGCTGTCTTTTTTTAAGGCCACTGATGCTTACTCGAGGCACTTGAATTACAATTCAGGAAGCTGAGGAAGCTGTCTCCAGCGTCCCACCCTACACCCTTCTCTTCCGTTCTCTCTCTCACTTCCTCTTCCTTTTCCTCTTCCTCACGTGGTCCCTTTATTTCAGTCACTTTTTTATAGAGCTTCCGGTGCTATATTTTTTTTCTTCACATATGAAGTATTAGACAAGCTGATACAGAATAATAGTGCCTCTACTTCGAACAATCTAGTTTTGAAGACTTTGAAAACTAGACTATAGGCAGAGCTGGCGAACTGCGGCATGGCGTGAAGGCGTTGTTTTAAAGGGCGGCTGTGTGCTGCAGCTGCCGAGGCGAGGAAAATAGGTCCCCAACGCGTTGAGGACCCAGCAGGGAAGCGTCCCCGTCCGATGCGCGCTGTTGCCACATTCACTTACTTTACAGTCTTAAAACATTAAAAATCAGGTAATTTATTTGATTATTTAATCACTATATATCTTGAGGAACATTTAGATGTGTACTTAAATGGGTAATTCAGTTCATCATTTTACAGAAACAAAGTATTACTGAAAAAAAAAATTCAGGAGGTGTTCTAGAACAGCCTAGAAAATATACTAGAAGCTCATGTTATTTACTTCGCCGTAGAAGGCTATTCCTTAAGAAAAACCATTTGGATGTAAATGAAGCAGCTGAAGCAGGATTTTCAGCCGTACGCACACCCCACCAGCCGCCAGCGGGGCCGCGCGTCTGGTGTCTCCAAATCCCCCTCAGCTCCCTGTTCGACACAACAACAATGCAAAACAATGGGGTGGGCGAGGACAATACTGGCCAGCCGGAGGGGCACAATAGGCCTTGCAGGTCGCCCTGGAGAGGGACTCACCATCGTAGGGATTTCGGGGCCGTGGGGCAGCGGGGGTGACGAAGGGCTACTGAGGGCTCCCGACGGCTTCAAAGTTCGCCCGCTGGGTACAACAAGAATCGTTTCGGGGGCTGAGGCTTGGAACGGAGGAGGGATTATTGTTGCAACTTGTTCTGAGGTTTGGAAGGTTTGTCATCAAGACGGGTAGTCTGTCAGAGGTTGTTGTTGTTGAGCCCAGGAGGGCTGACTCTCTGGTGATAGTGCCTGGGAGCCGCGTCTCACAATCCGACAATTCGTAGCGGTGGGTGTCCTGGATTAATGTTAAGTTTTCATATCGTTAGACGTAATTACTGGAGTCCTGACGGGATAACTGTGGGAAGAAGGGAATCAACTCTTACAAAGTGATGTTTTACCCAAGGGGTAGCCGTTTGTGAGGTGTGAAGGGATGGAATATAGGACTGGCCATGTATGGAGTGCACATGGTATCCCAGCATACCTCCAGCCGAGGTCGCGACAGGGGCGTGCCCCTTAGTGGACGTGCTGAGGATTCTCGGCGTCTATCAGTCTCATCCCACCATCCCTGTGGCCCAGAGGGTATCTCCGGGTTCCGTCCCCCCCAGCACCGTGTTAAGGGGCAAGTCGAGTCTTTCCTGTCAGTATTCATGTTTACTAGACTTGACCTCTGTAACCCTCGGTACCTAGGTCAAATCTCAGGTAGAGATGAGGTGTCGATTTGAGCCTTATGTTTGGTACTGTAAGCTGACCAGCAGTTCATCTCCTTATCTGAAAATCTAAGTATTACTTCACCCTGCGTACACAGTCCCTTGGTTAATTTGGATGGTTAAGCTTGACAACAAAGCATTTCCCCTCCAAATACGAGATACACCTGAGATACTGCCAGCTGGTTTTCCAGAAAATCCAATATCGATCATAGTTACATGTGCACTTGAGTGAATGTTTTCTTTTATGAGTATTATATTATGTTGAATATTAATGACGAACATCAGTTACGACGTTGTATTCTTAAATTTCCTTTTTTTTCTTTTTCCAGAACCAGAATTCGTGCAAGTAGAACCATCTGCCCTTGCTGTGGCCTCCATCATCTCTGCCGTGCGTGGACTGATTCCTCTGTTGGAGTGTACCGCTGCCCTCACCACCTTCGCAGCGGCTGTTAATCTTGACGCTCACGCCCTTCATAACTTAGTCGACCAAATAGACCTGGTAGTCGAGAGAGAAGCAATGTTAGTGCCGACCACCATGTCCAGTCAACAGGCACAGCAGCCCCTCACCCAATCAAACAAACAACAACCACCAGAACCGATGGAGTTTTTTGATGGAAACAAGACTCCCACAGAAGTGACAGATATCCATTTCTGATGTAAAGACAGACGACAGTAGCTGGATGGCGCTGCTGCTCTGAGTCGTCGAGTCCGCTTCGAATACTTGGTAATAAAATCTGTAACAGACGTGTTGCCGGGACGCGGGCCTCGCTGCTTCCACCTTCAGCTCAGGTACAAAGTGGGTCGGTGAAGCCTCCGTGCAAGTCCAGACAAAGCTAAACATGAGTGTTTCTCAGGATGCAGACATCAAACCGGAACATAATGAATCCTTTTGGTGAGGATTCACACTCTTATTCCTTATCAAAGGACTTGAAGCCAAACCAAAGACATGATGAAGGTGGGGCGGTAGTGGTTCTTCACGACTGCTTGGGGTTGGGTCCTCACTGCCAGACTTCTACATAAAAAAAGAAATCTCGGGGAATGTTCAGCGCCATCTATTGTTGTAACCCTGAGGGCCGGCACGCGTCCTCCAGGCAGGGCGTTCTGGCTCATACCAAATGGTGTAGATCTCAGTCATATTTTGTATCCAGTCAGTCACGGGCGGGGACGCGTGAGGGTGGATCACCCTCAGCTGTGTGGTAACTCATGTCGCTTGAACAAAAAAAAAATATATAGATTTGTCAAAAATGTGTCACAGGATTATGGGATAAACAAACGAATCTGCATTTGTTATTCACATATCTGACTGACTTGAGTTACTACAGCGAAGCACAGCAAACCTCCGTCTCGCTCCGGGAGAGCAGTGGTGTAGTACAACAGTTGTTTCAAAGTCAATCAAAATACTGTGATGAAGTTAGGACCGAAGTGTGTCCTTTTACGACACTGATTTAGCTGTTGCATCACACCTGCTCGGGAAAGTTCCTGTGTGGACCCCAAAGTGCGTTGGATAAAACGTGTCAGTATTATTAAGTAATAATCAAATCTATGTTAATGAGATGTCAGAACTAAGGTGCTGTAAATTTCGATTCTCAGTGTTTGTTCACGCCTCAAATACACCTGTCCCAGAACACGGTGCCGGGCATTACTTCCGCCAGGTGCTCTCGCTCAGTGTGTGTGCCGGGCAAGAGTAATGCAGGAACAAATTTCTTATGATCTCGTCGGTTGTGTGAGGAAATAATGCACAAATTTTGTACTCTTGTATAAACTGTATCATGTATATAATGTAATTAATTTGTTAATATTGGTATCATAGGCTATTTTATAATATATATTTTGAAGTGTTGCAGTGTCACTTCGATGAAAGAGGAATCTTCGCTCTTGGAACAAGGAATCTTTGAGTAACCTTACACACTGAGTTAACTACATTCACATTAAGTTAGGCTCAGTAAGAGTCCTTTTTGTTGACTCGAAGTTACCTGAAGAAGTGCCTTGTGGAAAAATTAGTGCCTTCAATTGTTGAGTATGTGAAAACTTCAGGCTTATTGCTTGCCTTCTTTATTCTGTACGATAAATTGTGCCTTAAAATTGTTTCTTGGACAAATATTGATTATTTGCTCGTTTGTACTTAAGACATTTTCCGTCAATAACTTGTTAAGAGAACTATATTTGATACTCTGATTCATGAACTGTTCGAGAGGCAGACATGTTTTCAATAATGTAAAAATAAAAAAAATTGTTTCATGACAAAAATCTTGTATGCTATTTATGTTTGAGTGTCAGGGTGTGAGGGGCAGGTCGGGGCCTGCCTGGGCCGGCCCGCGAAGCCTGCTAGCGGCCGTAGCTCTAGTGTAGTGTTGAGCCTGGTGTCTCAGGTGTTCTCTAGTCGCGTTCTCTTGTTGCTGAAGGATCTGGTTTTGATGGCTCGAGTTCACTTTGTATTAATTTTCTTTTTAATTTGGAAGTTTATGTTTAATCTTTTATGACAAATGTTTTATAGGATCTTTAAGATATGGATCCTTGTTTTGTTTAGAGTTTTATTGTAATTATTTGTTCTTTGTAAAAGCCGTCATGGGTAATCTTTCTGCAGCAAGTTGACAATGTTTAAGCTATGACGTGCCTCCCAGCCGCGGGGACGCCATAGGCTGATAAGGTACAACCGTGAAGGAAGGTCAGTGAGTGGTCCCTGACGCAAACTGATACACTGCCGCGCCTTGTGAAAGGCGCCTCTCCTAAACTAAGCTCAGTGGTTCATACACTGTACAAAGTAATGCACCTCACTGGCACCGCGTGTCCCAGTGCCACCTAGTACAACCACTGGAGCAGCTGTTAGTCGCAGCGCTCAGGAAGCTGCTTCACCGCGTATGGTTGGTAGACGAAGTTATGAATTAAGTGATTGAAAAATATGATATTTGTACTCGATTAATGTTTATGTTCCGTGAAAATTTTACTTCGTATCTTGGGATGTAATTATTCATAATATAAGCTGTGTTCTGATCAATAAAATGAGAAGGTCAAACATTTCTTTCTTTCAACTCCATTTCTAGCTGTGTCTCGATCCCGGGGACATCAGCCACGACATCTAACACTGACAGAAACTTAATAACATTCAACCATAAACAAAAGCATGCATGTTGTCTGCTCAAAGGAAAGATAAACCTACAAGTATAGTAATACTAGATTTAAGTATGACAAGCCACATGCTGAATAAGAATTTACAGCAGAAAAAACGTAAGTATATGTTAAGAAAACAAATAAGGTGGAAAGATAATACTAAAGAAATGAGGCGTGGGAAGGTAGCCTGGCGAGGACAGTACCAAGGCGACGAACACTCCAGTAGACAGAGTACCAACCGCGGGACGGAAATTCAGGGCGACACGGGCTCATTGGAGTGGAAATCGAGTAGGATGAAATTTCAGCCACAGTACCAACCTTCATTTTTGGGAATAACCATTATCAGGTGGAATCTGAGATAAGGTAACTTGGGAAAAGTGTTCGGTGTGAGAAAGTGGTTATTGCCGATAGTGATTACGATGATAACGATGATGGTGATGATAACGACAAGTGTCCACAAACACGGCAATGAAAGAGGTATAAAAACTATGTTATAATGACAACTATGTAAGAAATGTATTAGTATTCGGGAACAATTTCAAATAACAAATCAATCATACTAACATCAATTATTTTGATCCTTGGGGTGTCTACGAATAAATAGATGGTAAGGATATGAGAACAATGAAATTCAGATTGATAATAATAGAGCCAGTGTGTTCTGTTTTGCTTCCTCGTCCTGGGAGGCCCTACAGACCACGCCCCAGCTGCCCTGCTGACAGGATGTGGTGAGGAGCAGTTCTCAAATTCTTCAGGTAAACCGAGACGATTTCACGAAGGGCAGGTGAACGCAGATGGAGATTACCGTGAAGTGCACCCTCAGGTACCTGCCGGCCGATACAGGTGCAACCCTCAGGCGACAGGTATTTACCACCCAGGAAGTACAGGTTACTATGCCACCCAAGCATCAAGTGTACCATTTAACGATAACATATAACACTCACTAAAACCAATTACCGTCCAAAGTCGACACCCTTACAACCTAAAATCTACAAAAAAATGGTTTCTTCATAGACAACAAATACTATTAGATCCTTGAAACACAAAGCTTCATTCATACACACAAAAAATGTTACAATTATCTTCTTAAAATTCAACCTACCTCACTCCACAAAGAATCAAGAACAAAAGACGATGTAAACAGGTTTGCATCAAGTGTCGTGTTGTCAACTGCGTGCTAAAACTATTACTCGGAGCCTGAAGGTGATCTCATAATAAGTGAAGGTGATGCATATGAATGAGTTTATTTTTGGTAACATTCATTATCCGTAGATCATGACAAGGAGTTTCTGAGAGCAATGGTTCTATATTATTAGTAATTATTTATATTATATGTATTAGATAAACACTACTAGGAGATTAAAGGGGGATACTTAAACAATATCTTTAAAGAGTGAAAGACATTATTGCATCTTTAAGCAAACAGTATCAAGGCCAATGATGGATTCTAAGATTTTTTACGAGCAACCAAGACTTGAGAAAACGCTGCGTCGGGTATAAAAAGAGTTCCCTTTGTCCACCTGGTTAGGAGAATAAAGACTTCAACAAAGACATAAGAAGAGACTCATCCTAATCATTATTATCTTTTTCCTTATCAGGCGATTTCATTTTTTCTTACAATAGATGAGTGAACTACAATTATAATAAAGGGTTACAGGTACACATGGATGAAACAGGTAGTCAATAACGTCAATTAACGACGGAGTCAAACACCGTTAAAAGACTAGTTCCCTGGTGCTCACGCGTTCACTCCGATCTCGTCATTACAAAGAAACTCAACCGTTACCTTAGAACTGGTTCTTTCAGTTACTATCAATGGTTACTCAGGTATTTCTCATATGCACCGAAACTGTTATCTTCAAAGTACTTCTGAGACTCACAAAGGAACAGAGCTATCATGGTGTTGTAATACTAGAAGTGGTTACTGTTAGATCGTACGAAATAAGTGCCTCAAAATTGTCATGACTGTTTTGATAATAAGTACGAGTATAAGTAACAAAAAGGTGTTCTTATAATGGAGTTCAGGTTAATCACCTCAGCCGCCGGCCTTCAAACACGGCCACCAGATGCTAAGACCCTTCAAGATGTCCAGCACGATTCCTTTCCCAACAGCTGCCTTTGTTCCCGTGGAATAAACACCTTATGAGGCCGATAACGGAGATTAAAGATTCTAATTACATCACTCTCAGCTGGTAAGACCCGGCCTTGTGAGTGGCTAAGAGATCATGACGTCACATTAAGAAGGCTGTCTCGCGCACCCATGAGTGGCTGAGAATACCTGACGTCATGGGCAGGTGTGAGCCGGAGATACAAGATTGCTGCGTCATACATAGTTACCATGTACACAAACGAGCCTTTCATTTCTACACATACAAACACATACACACATACATACACACATCAGCTTCCACAGAAACTTATGTGCACAGTATATATTGTAATAGTAAACCTGAAGTATGTTTTAAAAGCAAGAGAATTTTCAATGTGAGTCGAGACACGCTGCGGCCTGGGTAGTGTAGGATCTGGTGCGGGGGTAGAGAGAGAGAGAGAGGTCACTGGCAAGACAACTTTCTTCCTTTTTCCTTGTGTGGTAGGATAGACCACGCTGCACCCACATCCACGACCCACGATAATGACTCAAACAAGATAAACGACTACGTAACACATGTCAACCTAACCAATCTTCAAAACGCACTCAAACACAAAATTCATAATCATTATATGCATACAAAAATAAGTTGCAGTATCGCAGAAAAATTTGCTGAAAAAATCATAATCCCACTACAGCTTTACGAGACGGGGAAAGATAGCTTAGTGGCACCTGGTAAAGCATACGATGAATAGATAAATACATTAATATAAAATGTTAGGTAGCGGTGGTTAGGTGGCACGGTGAGGCGAGGCACTGCATGAGGTGATCCAGGTTATTGCCGGATGTTGTTGAAGTCTGAAGGGAACGAAGATGTCGGACACGATAACATTTATTGGCAGTAAAGAGCAGGTAATGGCGCACCACGAGAGTTGGAGTGGAACCTTAGTATGGAGGGAGAGGTCAAATTCCTTACCAAGACTCCATGAAAACTGCGTAGAAGGTGGAGAAAAAATAAAGAGAGCAATTTTCAATCTATATGTGCATCTTTTTGGGAACCTTTGAGAGCAGTGACCACATACACGAGAAAAAAAAAAAAAGATAAATTGATAGCTAAATGCATTATGAAAATCTTGCTGCCTACCATGACTTATAACAAATATGTCTTATCTCTCTTTCTCTCTCTCTTTTTTTTTTCTCTCTCTCTTACACACACATACACATACAAACACACACAAACACACACACATACAGACACACCAAGCGAACCACACATGTCAACAATGAAGCTTCGTGTCATATATCACAGTTCAACATTTTCTACTCTGTACCGAATGAATGGATGGGAATGGAAAGGATAATAAAAACGGAGGGAAGGAGAAGGGGAGATAAGAGAGGGAAATCGAAGTGAAGGGAGTGGAGGGAGGAGGAAGGAGGGACGGTGGAAGGAGACGGGACGGACAGTGCAGTGAGGAGGGAGTGATGCAAGGAGGGATTAAGGATACTGAGGTATTCTGCTTAACTGGCCAACTTGTGGGAGAAAAACCTTCAAAGCCATTCACTCGCGCCTCAGTGCTCCGATTTTAGGTACTTTTTTGCCCCATCAGTGTGCCGTTTATCGGGAAATTGGTCGAGATGTTGAGGATAAAGATACAATGACCGACAGAGATTATAAATTGTGAAAATCGAACTCCGCTGCGACTCTATCCCATGAAAATATTAGGCCAAGTGATGAAAGAAGAGTTTGAGAGAGAGAAAAAAAAGGGAAGTGTAATGAAATAGGAATAAGATGAAAAGGTAAAACTAGGTCACAAACAAGCACAGTTACAGAGGCATGTAAGGGAGCAAGGAGAAAGCTGGGGTGGTCACAAGCACCATAAACTGCCTGCCGTGGGAGGTGTGTGTGGACAACCTTGGTTCTGGAGGGTGTGAATGGCCTTCCTTCACAGTAATCGCCCTGATAACGCCTCCGTCACCCTCCTTTCCCCCTACCTCCCGTCCCCCTCCTCCTCATCATCCATCCCCGACTGTCTCCATCTCAGCTAATCCTACAAGGCTTCCTAATACTTATTCACAAGCTTCCAATGCTTGTAATATTTGTATTTTTCATGTGTTTATGCGCTTCCTTGACGGGTTAGCTTAAACTTTATATTTTCATCTCATTACTAGGGGTTAATAACTTAAATTTTGCCGTCGCTCATGTGCTTTATACTCTTCACTAATATAGCCTGAGGAATACCTGCAGGAAAGGACGTCAACAGTTTCTTGTTCGCTTCCTGTCCTGCTCCACAAAGTACCATGCAGCGCGCTTCATGCCGTGCTGCACCGTCACTGCTTCCTCGTCAAACCACTTCATATCCGCTGCTTCGTTTCCTCTCGTGGTCTGTCAGGCTCTGGTGGCTAGCTCTTAAGATGGCGCCAAGACCAGCCACTACACGCAGCCCTAAGTATGAACTCCCGCCCCAGCCACGCTCACTCAATTCCTGTTCTTAACCCTTCTTTTTGCCTCCTCTCTGCAACACCCGATACTTTTTTGACATAATATAAATCCTTATCAAGCTTTAACTTTCATTCTATCCTCGTCCAGTGCCTGGTCTTTCTACAGTCCCCTCCCTCCATACAAAGCTAGAGGGAGATAGTGCGAGATAAAAGATAAAACGTCTTCCGGTGGGACGCCACTCACCCTGGCGCCTCTTAGCAGGGGCGAGACAGTGACCCTCCGTCTTGATAAATGGATTGGCGAGCTGATGTCACCAACGAGGGTTATGGGGGAGGATTGGCGACTCTGTCATGGTAGTGTGGGGGTGGGGGGAGAGGCTACTAGGGTAATATCTGGGTTTACAACATGTCTCCAGATATTTGGGTGCCGAGACTGAAGGGAGAGGAAACTGTACAAAGCTCGGTGGAGAAAGCTGACATGTGGTGTGTGGAGAGGAGTGTTTGGGAAAAGTTTTGTAAAATAAGTGTCTGTTTGTGTGTGTTTGTGTATGTTTGTGTATGTGTGTGTTATGTTGTGTGGGGGGGGAGAAGAGAAGAGAAAGAGGGGGGGGGGGGGGCGCAGAAAAGGAAGAAAGAAGGGAAAAGGAAAAGATTTGAGGTTGTAAAATTACGGATGACTTGACTACAGAGAACACTAAGACAGAAGACACACCAAACGAATAAATATGTGTCAACCTCAGCAAGATTATGTCACTGCTCGAGAGATGGCAAATGCATTAATTGAAAGATGAGCAATAATTTACAAGAATATGAATGCACTAATATCTACAATGCACTTACTGATTTCTAAGCCTCTTACTTAGCGCTATCATGACTAATACATACTTGGAAAAACCTGACTTGCTAATGGAGAATGTAGTGCCGCCACCTCTTCATCCCTCCTTTCCTTCTTTCCTTCCTCATTCCATCTACTAACTCTCGCCTACACAAACCCAAAACGTCCTTTAAAATTTAAATGAATCAAGTAAATAAAATGATAGCTTATCTAGAAATGAAAGAAGTAGATATCATGATAACTATACATAAGAAAATAAAGAAGCATTATCGGTATCATCTAACGACTCTAATCAAGATTTGTTCCGCTCAGTAGTGGTGTGTTTACTAAGCCACAGCTGGAGTAAGTCTATAAAAATACCGCTCGATAAGCAACCCAGGGATTTTATCTTTAAAGTCTCGATAAGACTGTGTGACCGACGAACTGAGATGGTGAGACGGTCGCCTCACAACACCACAACACCACACCGCCTCACCGCCTCACGCTGCCTCCTTGTACGAGTGTTAGAATCACACTCTACATGCATCTTTTGGGTCCTGTGGCTTACATAATTTATTTTCTAACTTATACTATTGCTCCACTTATAAAACATTCAATTAAGTAAATCAGTTCATTCCATTATCTTTCATTGCCTTCTCAGTACAGCACCGACATCATACTATTTTATATATTTTTTTTTTTTCCAGCAAACATCAACCGTCTATCTTGAGTGACGGGCGGATGACACTTGTCCACTCCCAGCCACCTCACATGTGCCGGTTCTCTCACACTACAGAACGATCCGCTTCCAAACACTTAAAGGATTGTCATCTCAACGAAGACTCTCCTCTCATGACACAATCACCATCCACACGTGACGTTCTCATACTCAAGACTCTCTCTCTCTTTCTCTTCCTCTCTTTCTCTCTCTCTTCTCTTTCTCCTCCTCCACCATGCCCTTCTTCCCTCTTACACGCACACATGTTGCCTTTCACATAATATATTCACTCTCCTCCTCTTCTCTCTCACTCTCTCTCTCTCTCTCTCTCTCTCTCTCTTTCTCTCTCTCTCTCTCTCTCTCTCTCTCTCTCTCTCTCTCTCTCTCTCTCTCTCTCTCTCTCTCTCTCTCTCTCTCTCTCTCTCTCTCTCTCTCTCTCTCTCTCTCTCTCTCTCTCTCTCTCTCTCTCTCTCTCTCTCTCTCTCTCTCTCTCTCTCTCTCTCTCTCTCTCTCTCTCTCTCTCTCTCTCTCTCTCCTCTCTCTCTCTCTCTCTCTCTCTCTCTCTCTCTCTCTCTCTCTCTCTCTCTCTCTCTCTCTCTCTCTCTCTCTCTCTCTCTCTCTTTTTCTCTCTTTCTCTCTCTCACATGCACGCTCCCTCTCCCTCACACACACACAGGCACGCCCACCATGTCCTCGACGCCCCGGACAGCTGGTGGGGGCAAGGCACGGCAATGGATGGCTGAGTCTGTAAGAACTCGCTACATTATGAACGGATATACTTGACGCTCCCTGCCCTCTCTGTACTCCTCTTCCCGGACATTTTCCTCTTTTCACTCGCTCTCCCTCCTCTCCTTCACCCCGAACACCCTCACCTGCGGGTCTAGAAAGAAGGGAGGCACCTGGGAAAGACACAGGTAACCCAGGAAAGGTATGTTGAAGAGTCTGCCTGGGCAATATAAGCAAAAAACTAATAGAATATAAATCATAGAAGAGAATTCAATCTTGTGTAAAGTAAGATGAGGAGAGTTACTTGGTCTCATGACGGCGCCGCTGCCTCAAGATAACACTCCTTGCCCCCCACGACGCCCACCCCCTTCCCCTACCCCTCCCCCCCTTTGCCCTTACACGATAACAACCAGCTGCTGCCCAACAACACTCCAGTCATGTGTTCCTCCGACCACAGAAGGACTGATGCAACAACAGTCACATCTATAAAAGGTTACACATACACATTTATGAAGTATTCCTGTGGTATTGCCGTTATTTGGGGACGCGCTTCTAGTCATGCCTTTGCGGTTTAGTAAGTGAAAAATTATGGTATGATTTTATTTTTCATCTTTTACGTGAATTCATAGCAACGTTCTATGGCGCTTTGAGAATATTCATGAACCAAACTAAATAATAAACGTTGAGAGAGAAAGAGAGAAGAAGAAGAAGAAGAAGAAGAAGAAGAAGAAGAAGAAGAAGAAGAAGAAGAAGAAGAAGAAGAGAAAAGCCAGGCCTGTGGGAGAGAGAGTCAGTAGGTGGGAGGTATAAGTAATCCGTGAAGGGAAAGGAGAACAGCGAAGAAATAAGCCAAAGAATCAAGGAATAAACACGTGAGAAAGAAAAAAAAGCTGAAAGAAAATAAAGAAACACGTAATCGGTAAAAAAATATATATATAAACCATTATTATACACAGAGAAGTAAAAATAAAATAATAGAAATAAAAATATAGGTAAAAAACAGCTTGTGGCACTGTGCTAATGAGGTCACATGCCAGGCCCCTCCCTGCCCCCTGGGATGCTGTCGCCCCGAGGTGCTCTAAGGGCGCCGAGACACTGTTTTCAACTATGGGCTCCCTGAATACATTACCTTCCCCCACGACGGCCGTAACTCACTCGTGCTTTCCCCTCAACTGCCTCTAATGACGGGACGGTAACCTAACCAGCACGTGAATACATCCATAATGAATTTTAGAAACTCCTTAACCTAATGTGATGAATTTGTAATAAGTAGTGCCTTTCTCTGTAAAAATTTGGCCTCCCCTCCTCCCTTCTTAGGTTTTCTTTGCTGTCTTGCGGCTTGGGCGTTACAGATCCCAATCGTTTTTTAAAAGATCTGGGAGAAAAATCATCATTAAGGTATCGCTTTGTTGTCATAGGAAATAAAACATCATTTTGATATAAAAAAAAATCGGAAGAAAGTTTCACTTTTTTACGGGTCATCAGTTGGCCGGAAGGTCAGATAGAAGAAGCCATCCACCGGGAAATAGAAATTGATGGCTTAGAATATATTGGACGCGTGAAAATAATACAATTGGCAGGACTACTGTTGGCTTATGTTGGCCGGATTCCGTCGGCACACGCAGAGCAAGACATATAGCCACATAAATCTGGCGAGGGAAGGTACAATACAGGCATACCCAGAGGCCCGTCCTGTGCTGCCTACAATGCCCTCACGCTGTCCCTTTGTACCCACCCAAGCAGAGGGTATTGAAGGCTGCTGTGTGCGCCCCGACGTTACGGCCGTACGTCACCTCCCTTACCCCCTTGCCCTCCAGCGCACCTCCTTCCACTTCCTGCACCCCTCACCTTCCTTCCCATTTCCTATCCAAGACCTCTTCTAAGGATCCTACTAACCTAGATCCTATTGCAAAGGTCTCAGAACTCAAGTCCCTGAACTATTTCAGTTCCTCTGGCACTCTTGCCATCATTACCATCCCATTAATTATATAATAAGAAAGAAAAAACTCAATACCTCCATTTTCACAACATCTATCGTAATAAAGAACAAAGAAGACTGTCTTGATAAAAAGATAACCTGACTGATAGCACAGCATCCAAGGACTAATACAGCAGGGAAGGAAGGAAAGAGTACCAACAAGGAGTAAGTAACCTCGACTACACCTCCATCAGTGCCTTGGTAGAGACTCAGCCAGACCGCCTGCCTGCACGGACCCTAAACCTGAATCGTGAATACCACCTCAGCGCGACCCTAATGCAAGCAGTGAAGTGAAAATAGATCGAGCTTAGAGGAGGGCGATGATTGGTCTGAAGAGATTATCTCGCGACTCTCTTGGAAAATACTGTTACTATGATGAAAATATGACATGAAACGTTGATTTAGTGTTGGAATAGTATATTATGTTCTCCTCCTCCTCCTGCTCTTCCTCCTCCTCCTCTTCCTCCTCCTCCTCCTCCTCCTTCTCCTCCTCCTCCTCCATACCTCAACATCTTATCATTATCGTTACCTCTCACCCAATAAACCGCCGACATGTCGCGCGCACACACACACACACACACACACACACACACACACACACACACACACATACACATACACATACACATACACACACACACACACACACACACACACACACACACACACACACACACACACACACACACACACACACACACACACACACACACACACAAAAGTAATCTCTTTCAATTATATCGCTTGCTTGTGCCTCCTCCTCTCTCCTTCCTCCCTTCTACTATTGTTTTGCGTCGAAAAGGGGGACTAAAAAAAGCGTACCTTCCTACTCGTTCCTCCTTTCATTACCTTCTCCTTACCAGTTTCTTTTCTCTACGATTTTTTCTCCAATTTAAGCTTTGAATCAATGAATGAGGTTCCTTTCTTGCTCTTCATGCCATCCAGTCTTTAGTAACATTGCTCATAGCTGTCCCCTTGAGTCCTCTTATCTAACTCACCCTCACTTCTTACTCAACACGGTTCTGTTCACCTTAATTAAGAGGCTAACTAACAGATCTTCCCCGACGTAACACTTCAAAAGTTAATTACGTGCTATTTCATTTACATACCTTTCATAAATCATTCTTCTTAAAAATTTTATCGCATATGAACTTTTTTTTTTCGTGTGAGGCAAAGACTTCTACTTATTCCTTCCTTCGTACTATTTTACTCATTCTTTCGGTCTTAATTCCCTCCGCCCTCCTTCGCTCTCTTCTCTTCTGCTGAGGAATGAGAAGTGGGAGCCTCAAGAAAGTCTCCGTCACCGCGCCAGCTGCACCAACACAAAACATCTTACATTTGATCTTTTGTTTCTTTGCTGGAGGGGTAGAGACCAAGAGGGAGGAAGGGGGATCCAGGCGCGTGCTCACTCTCCAGATGTTCCTTTACCCCCCCACATCTTAAGTCTCCCCCTCCCTTCCCTCACATGTTACGCCGTCTCCTAACCCCCCCCCCCCTCTCCTCCGACAGAAGACCCCACCGTCCTTCCTTCCCTCTCCTCCTCCCTCCTTTCCATCCTCCCTCCCTTCCGCCTCGTAACTTACTTTCAGGCTTTCTCGAGTCTTGATGGACAATGGTGGAAATGTGTCGCCTTGAGGAACACATAACAGGCGTTGTTATTATACATAGATAGCCTTCATAACAACTCCTCGTGTGCTTTGAAGGAGGGAAGTAATGGAGGAATGGCAGGGAATCATCTGTTTTATAGATTTTCTTTATGTAGTGATTTGGTTTGCGTGTTTGTGTCATATTTTTACAGAAATATTTTACAGAAAGAAACTGAAATCCGAGATAGAGAAAGATATGTTATGAGCTTGACTATTTAAAGGCGTAATAGAATGGTCACGTGATAGTAACATTGCACGGTGAAGTCAAAAGATTAACCTTATCACTTCCTCAGTCTTTTGTGAGTGAATTAGATACAAAGAAACTTCACAAAAACCCAGTGACATGGAAGGAATGTGGCGCAATCACAAACAATACAGATTTGAACATTGATTCAGGTCGAGAACAGTCTGACGGTGTTGAATTAAATAAAGATGGCAGTGTGTGCGTCTCCCCCAAGACGGCGCCACCACAACCAAGAACTGATCACAACAGGAAGTTACAAAGTCTTGGAAACACCGACGATAACATTCACATTATTGTTATTTCTGATGATGAAAAGTTGACGGATGGATAACAAGAAGCGTCACGAGGGTAAGGCGAGATTTTTAAAGTAACGTAAAGACGCAGGTAAGATGCAAGTGGTGTATTATTGCCTTGTGAACACCTGGGCTGTCACACTTTGCGCCACTGTTGCCACTTCATACCGAACCATATCCCACCGACACAGCACAGCGCCGCTCTAAGCTAGGATATGAATAAACATGCCGCTATTGTTACGAAGATAAGACTAATAAGCAAAGGCTCCAAGGACACATTGGAGATTATATCATCAACGTAATAATGGTGTCTTAACCAATATGTTATTCACTCCTGACTGTATCTACAAACTCCAAGATGAGTACTACATATCTATAAACGAGTTGTATATTTTCAATTAGAGTTATACCGAATACACACACAAACAATAGAAGGGGCGAGAACTAACAAGCCATCACGTACTACCAGCTTTGTATTGCTCCATTCAAATGTGAAGGTGAATCATGCTTTTGAGATTGAACTAAAACTTATGATCAGGTTTGTTAATGAGATGACGTAAGGCTTGCGGTGTGGCAGTACGAAGCAGTGATAGAGGCGCTGCGTCGACCACCTCGGGAATGAGAGCACCAACAGGGACGCAGCGGTAACAGAGGACGTAGAAGGAAAAAAATGGTCACGGGGATAAAGTGAATACGGAGATAAGAATCGACGGAGCAGCTGTCTTGTACGAGGGGCGTGTGGAGGAACGGGAGAGTGGGAGGCTTGCACGCTGAGGACGAGGACCGAGGAATGCTTACAGATGACGTTGCAGAGGATAAAAGTATGAAGAGAAAGCACTGCAAAGAAATTACTGTGCGTACGGAAAGGGTATAGAAAAAGAGTTATTCTACTGACGATAAAGCAAAAATTCACTATGCTGCATGTATGTGTGTGCTTGTGTGTATGAAAGGGATATAAGATAAAAAATGGCGCCAAGGGATATGCCACATAAGGCAGAGACATGAGGTAAGAGTGTGTTTTGACCAGGTAACACAGTGGTAGGAGGAAGAGAGGGAGAGGGAGCATCCATAGGAGATAGATGTTGTAAGTTGAGAGGCTGTTATTTGCTGTATCAGATAGGATGGCCACGTCAGAGCGATGTGTTATTTCCTGAGTGGTAGGGAACGATGATGCAGCAGTAATCGGTGGATGTGGTGGATATGAGGAGGAAAGGCTTGGCTTGGTGTATGGGTGGAGTGGATGGAAGGTTGGTGTGGTGATCCTAAAGAGTGATAATGAATAATTGGAGAGTGGTATAACGTTGTCACTTCATAGAATAATATTGAATAGGAACTCCAAAGATATTCCGTAATTTGACAATGTAAAAGGGATGAATTCAGTGCTGCTACTTTTTATTCGTTGATAATGTCGAAAATGTGAAGCGTTTTTTTTACTTTCCTTTATATAAATTTGAGAAAAAGAATACTTAGAACAAGCACAAAGTAAAATACATTCACACAACCACACAGAGTAACCCACATCCACACACCCACACCCACACCCACACACACACACACACACACACACACACACACACACACACACACACACACACACACACACACACACACACACACACACATACACACACAAACACACACGGTCCAGCCAGGCATGTCGTCCACCTGGGGAGCCGCCTCTCAAATATGTACACAAGGTCGCCGTTTGGCTGGTCGCCTCGTCACGGTGTCATGTTATTCTCCAACTCTGAAGCCGAGAAGTAGAAATTCTCTCGCTCCTCGCTGCCCTCTGACGGGACACTCCTCAATCCCAGCAACACTTAAGTAACACTTCTTGACGTTCTTCAGTTCACATTATCTGCAACTTTGTCTTTTTTTTCTTTTACTCGACAGGAATGCAAGAATGTAACTATTTGCCTATGTCACTTATTCAAAGTTTGTTCTTTGCTGCATAGTTGTCATGTAACGCTCCATTAATTTCTTTGATAGTTATTTATAATGTTTCCTATCAAACCTCTTTTTTTTTAATTACTCATATATTCCTAGCTAGTCACTGGCCGGACAGAGGCAAACATTACTAACTGGAGGTCTTTGACAATGCTATACGCATGCTAACCTTCCTTCTCACTCTTCATTCCTTTCCTTTTTCTCATTCCTCTCCTAACCTCAACACGATATTATCAGGAGACTTTGGTCGCATAAATTACACGAGGAAAGATACTGCCCGAGAGTGTTTGGTTTGCCGGCTACGCTACAACTCGGTTTTCGTTCCCCATGCAAGGCGGATCTAAATGAATAATATACAATTTTTTTCTGTTTTAATCTTTTCGCTCAATTTCCTCATTAAAGCCACAATGAAACATTTCTTCACGTGTTGCAAAAGAAAGAAAAACAGCAGAATGAACTGATACTAAATCTACACATAAATATTCTACCTACGATGCTGACAGACGGATAGTTTAATAAAGTCGTTACTGACAGTTTGTTGCTGATCCTAATAGTTACATATTTATATACGGTACACAACGTTACTGCTGCATTCTATAAGGCAACAATTATAATAATGATAAATTTCCTCTCAGTGACATGGATATATTGGATTTTTTGGCAACAAATATGAAATTCAACATCTACCAACACATGCTATCTGCCTCCTGCCCTATACACCTGCGTGCCAGTGAGTGCACCCCTGCCCACACACCTGTACCCCCTCACTTACACACCTGTCAGCGCCACCACAGACCTGTGTCACACCCTCGCGGCCTCACGCCCTCCCCTCCCCTCAGCCAGCCGCCTAGTCTGCCTGCCCCAGAGGCACACACGGCAAACACCATCGGTACACATATTTGGTGTGTACTCGGGACGACCCAGATACACCTTAGCCCCCACCTCGCTCCTTGCTCTGCTTAGCGAGAAGTTATTTGAAACACTGTCTTGAAGCCTTAGGAATTCCAAAAAACACACCACTCCGCGAGTCTTACAAGCAACCAATAAAAGGAAGCTGTATCTCTTAATCTATTTACATATTTACTGCAGTACAATTAGTTTTAACACTGCCCTTCGTATATTACAGTGTGTAAGTCAGTTTTGGGCCTACAGTGACCTAAGGACGCCTTCCTCCCTCGGGTGACGGCGATAGGCGAGGTATTTGGGGGAGGGGATGGGCAGTCCGAGCCTCGCCCGCGTGACGTGTGGCTCTGACACTGATGGATGGAGATATCGCCAACTCCTGCCTCT
>JAXIVD010000736.1:32500-40000 GCA_036785275.1 Cancer borealis | reverse complement strand
CTCTCTCTCTCTCTCTCTCTCTCTCTCTCTCTCTCTCCTCTATCTGGCCGCCTGAGGACCCGTGTTTACTGCTGCCCAGACGAGGGAACTGGTGCCATAGAAACCTCACGTGGTGTAAACAATGACGTAAATGAACTCTCTCTCTCTCTCTCTCTCTCTCTCTCTCTCTCTCTCTCTCTCTCTCTCTCTCTCTCTCTCTCTCTCTCTCTCTCTCTCTCTCTCTCTCTTTCTCTTTATCTCTCCCTACACCCTTTGTTCCTATTGCTGCATGCGTGCGAGGGGTAGCACAGGAGGAAAGACAGTAGGGAGGAGAGGAAGAAGGAGGAAGCAGTGGACAAGGAAGAGGAGGAGGATTGGGGGAGAAGATGGAAGAGGAAGCGAAGGAGTATAATGACCAAGAGGAAGAAGAGTAGAAGGAGGAAGAGGAAGAGAGGGAGAAAAAGATAAGGAAGGAAGATCGGAGGAAGAGGAAAAAGATAAAGAGCAAAAAGAAAAAGGATGTGGATGAGGAGGAGAGAGGAAAAGAAGGAGGAGGAGGAGGAGGAGGAGGAGGAAAGGAGGAGGAGGAGGAGGAGGAGGAGGAGGAGGAGGAGGACGGCAGATCGAGGTCAGGAGTTAAGGTGAAGGGGTCAGGAAGTAGACATGATGAAGGGTTAAGAGAGGATATGAAGAGAAGGGTTCGAAGTGGGACATGAAGGTGCGGTGTGGAGAGAGGAGAGGGAGGGTGGAAGGAGTGGAGGAGAAGAGGAGGAGGAAGATCATGAGCGCGGAGAACGGGGAGGTGGGGGTGGTGGGGCAGGTGGGGGAACTGGAAGGGTGGATGGTTGGATGGGGGAGAGATATTGGAAGGAGGAGGTGGAGGGTAGGAGGGTGGGTGTTGCGTGGAGGAGGGAGTAGGAGGATGAAGGAGTAGTATAGGATGTTGGGTGGGTGGAGTCTATAGTACAATTGCCCTTGAGGACCTTTAATGCAGCTGCCGGCAGGTGGTGGACTGACGAGTGGGTGGGTGGGCGGCGTAGGTGGGTGGATGGCGTGGGTGGGTGGGTGGGTGGGTGGTTGGGTTGTGGGTGGGTGGGTGGGTGGGTGGTGGGTGGTTAGGTGAACGTTTGGAAGATGAGGAAAATTGCCAGTGTTTTGATGCTGAATCTCCAGATTTATCAAGAGTAATTCATAAACTTGACTCTCATCTAATTGCAACTACTATTTTATCAATAAATGATTAATGAGAGAGAGAGAGAGAGAGAGAGAGAGAGAGAGAGAGAGAGAGAGAGAGAGAGAGAGAGAGAGAGAGAGAGAGAGAGAGAGAGAGAGAGAGAGAGAGAGAGAGAGAGAGAGAACGTGTCTATACTTATAAATGAGTTATAAAAAAAATCTCAGATCGCCACAGGGTGAGAACGAGTGACCGTCAGTTGCTGAGTGGATGAAAATAACCGGATAACATTTGACACACATGTGGAGGTGCTGTGTGTATGAAGGACGGAGAGAGGGAGAGAGGGAGACAAAAGGAGAGAGGTGAAAGTGGAGTCCTAGAGAAGTGGAAGGGAAGATGGTCCATTGCAAGAAAAGGTGATCAAGAGGAAGAGAAGAGAAAGCGAATAATCAGAAGTGAGAGTGGCGAGGAAGTGGATGGAGAGTGGGAAGCGTCAGTAGGTGGATGCGTGTGGGCGGCGTCAGTGGGTGGAAGCGTGGGGGAGTGGCGTCGGTGGGTGGGGCTTGATTGAGGCTGGGGATGGGGGTGGGGATGGGGGAAGCAGTCGTGTGGCGGAGGAAGCGGAGGACCAGGTGGCGGGCGCGGACAGAACACTGGGCGGGGCCGCAGGTGTGGGAAAACAGGCAAGGATGTGTTGCTTAAATTGTGGGAACCCGCGGCCACGAGACGCCGGCCTGAGAGCAGCGTCTCAGCTTTAATGGCCTTGACCACCGCCTCACCACCTGCCGCCGCCTTTGTAGGGTCACCTCGTCACCACCTGCTCCTCCGCCAATCACAGGCGTGCGTCATACAGCCTCTCACCTGCGTTGTCACCTTGAAGATCTCTGCGTATCGTCTAAACCTCAGCATCACCATCAACTTTTAAACTCCTTCTTCCCTCCACACCCACACCCCTTCCATCCATATACAAAGGGATGCACGGATTGATATTGCAGATTGTTGAAAGGAAGAACGACATTAATGAAGGGAGGAGATAAAAATGATAATAATATAAATAGTTATTAAGGACTAGATGTGAAGCGTTCTCGGGGATTGTAAATGAAAGATAATTTCCTATAATATGTGTAAGTGTGTATGTGTGTGTGTGTGTGTGTGTGTGTGTGTGTGTGTGTGTGTGTGTGTGTGTGTGTGTGTGTGTGTGTGTGTGTGTGTGTGTGTGTGTGTGTGTGTGTGTGTGTGTGTGTGTGTGTGTGTGTGTGTGTGTGTTAGCTGTATCTTGATGTATGTACCATGTTCTGACAGCCCTTATTGGCACATGAGGCAGCACTAAGGGTATGAGGTTAGACTGGATGACGGGTGGGACTCAGTTAATATTTTTCATCAGGTGATCCATCAATATACGTCCCTTCCTCGTACATTCATAAGTAATTTACACCACATGTTAACGCCAATCTTATAATCCTTCCCCTCACCCCCTTCCACAGCCCTCTTTTGCTCCCCAACGGCTCATTAAAATCTAAACTCTCTTCTCCCTTCAACACCCTTCATTACCTCACTTCTATTCCTCTCAACTTTCCTCTCCTTCTACAGTATTTTTGTACCTTTAACAGTAAACTTTTGCCTTCTTCCCTGTCTTACTTCTTTCTCCCATTCCCTCCTCCTCTTCCTCCTCCTCCTCTTCATCCTCCTCCTTCTCCTCCACCCACCCTATCCTTTCGTAATCCTCCCACACTCCCTCCCACCCTCCCTCTCTCATTTCTCGCAATCCTCTCCTTACCCTTTTCTCCCTACCCTTTCCTCTCTCCCTTCCTCCCTCGACTTTCTACCTTCCCCAATTTTCCTCATACCCTTCCTCTCTTCTTCTCAGTCTTCTATTCCTTTCTCATTCCCACCTTCAACTTTCACCTCCCCTTCCCTCTCCCCCTTCCCTCCTCGTTACCCTGCAGAGGATGACTCCCCTCGTTACTTTCACCCCTCTGTCAATACCTGCAGGGTGACCTCAGGTGTGTTTTTAGATTACTTGAGCCACTATTATTATAAAGTTTAGCATAAGGTTATAAGATCAAGACGTATGAAGAATTAATTGTTACTTATTCAATGCTAAATGAGTGACATTTACAATTTATTCTCAGTATTCAAGATGATGAAGTACTTTACTTGTCTTCTTCCTCTTCCTCTTCCTCTTCCTCTTCCTCTTCCTTCTCTTTTCTTCTTCGTTTTAGTTTAACTCTCGTGCTACGTATGTTTATTTGATCTTTTCCTTCCTTGCTTCTTCTTCTTTTATACTTCCTACTTCATCTTCTTTCTCCTTTATTCCATCTACCTCTGCTATTTCCTCCGTTTCCTTATCCGTCGCTTCTTCCTCTATACATGTAAGTACTTCCTACTTCCTCACTTTGTCTTCCTCATTCCCCCTCTCCCCTCTCACCACCATCCACTGTCTTTTCCTCAAGCTCCTCACACGCTCATCTAGTCGGCCTCGCATATAAATTGTCGCTTAAGATACGGTGTTCGTCCCTTGGCTGATGATACATTTTTCTCTTTAATTCTTTTCCTACTTGTACTCCTGCTCGTCCTCCTTCTTAAATGCCACTAGAGTGAGAGTATAGAGCATGTTATCCCCTTCCTGTTTCCTCATCTTCTTGTAACAGTTCACAGCCCTCCTCCTCCTCCTCCTCCTCCTCCTCCTCCTCCTCCTCCTCCTCCTTTGTATCATCACCATCAGCTTCCTAATTTTCAGTTGTCGTTCATTCTATCTCATTTTCATTTTTGTTTTATATCTATTATCCTGCTTCATTTTTTCTTCTTCATTTTTTTTCTTCCTCCTTTTATTCATCTTTATCTTCCTCCTCCTTCATCCTCCTCCTCCTCCTCCTCCTCCTCCTCCTCCTCCTCTGTCTTCCGTCTCAGCTGCTCTTCTATTTCCCCAAATATTGCAAAGCAGGTGGTGAGCTGAGCCACAAGCCTCCTTCTCCTCCTCCTCTTTCTCCTTCACTTCTTCTTTTCTTCCTCCTCTTCCATCTCTTCCTCATCTTCCTCCCATGGCTTCCACCCACTTCTTGTTATTTTGTCGATTTTTTTCCTTTTTTGCTAACTCTCCTTCTTAATTTACAAACACACACACACACACACACACACACACACACACACACACACACACACACACACACACGCACACACACACACACACGCACACACACACACACACACACACACACACACACACACACACACACACACACACACACACGCACACGCACACGCACACACACACACACACACACATATGTCTATCTTCCCTTTCTGTTCCTTTCAACATACAGTTTCGTTAAGTCTCCCTTGACATCTTGGCTACACACTGCTCGGCATTCCCTTCCTCACTATAGCTCTTCCTCAACTCACGTGGAATGCTGCTCACTTCCTCTCACTCACTCACTCTCACTATCTCTTTTTCCTTCACTCCGGCTTGCGCCATTGTTACCCAGAAGGAAGGAGGAGACACGTACGTACTCACAAGAACGACAAAAAGAAAACGACAAACACATGATCTTCACCGTTAAGTACTAAATAACAAGAAGAGTCGGGTCTTTTTTTGTATCTTCCCTGTAGAGTTTCAAGTGCACCAGGAATCTAATAAAGAAATTATATAATACATCACAAGAAACGTGAACACAAGAGAACCACTAGGGGGTCGAGTTAACAGCAGGAGAGACAGCAGGAGGTCGGGGTAACAGCAGGAGAAGCAGCAGAAGGTCACACGAGGAGCAGACGGACAGCAGAGAGGCACCTAGGGGGGAGGAGGAAGCATGGCCTTGGAAAGTTTAAAGACCGACTGATTCACCTTCAGTATTTCCTTCCTTTTGTGTGTGAGACGCCGAAGCGAGGCTGAACATGGGCGGGGAGGTGTGGTGGGCGTAGGAGAATGATGATGACGATGAGGATGATTAAGGCGAAGGAGAATGGGGTAATATTAGCAGTGGAGGAGGCGGCGGTGGAGGTGTCATGTGCAGCGGAGGTTGTGGACGAGCGTACAACAGCTGGTGAGTGGTGGTGGTGGTGTTGGTGGTGGTGGTGGTGGTGGTGGGTGTACTCATGCAGACTCCTACTCCTTGCCTTCTCCGTTTTCTTATCTCCTTTATGCTTCCTCCTTTATCTGAATACCTCGCTTTATGGTCTTGTTTTCGTGTTTGTTATCCACTTTTAATTATCCGTCAAATTGTAGGCATTGTTACTCTTAGTTTCCGCTTCATTATTCTTTCCTTTCTTCCCTTCCCCCTCGCCCTATCTTCCTCTCTTTCCCCTTCCCGCCGTATCTTCCTCCCGCCTGAGAGCAAATTAGCAGCGCCCTAAGGCAAATTATCTTCCTTCTACGCTAATTAATAACGCTGCCGCCGCGTCCCTTTCGAGGTCTGGGAGTGAGGATAATGCCTCACTAATTATTCATTTCCCTTTCTTTCCAGTCTAAACCCTTGACTCCTTACCCAGACACGGAGTTCACTTCCTCATGCTTCTTTACCACCCCCGGCCTCCCAAGACTGTAGCAGCATCCCCCACTCTCTCCCTCTCACTCCTTCTCACTCTCTCTCTCTCCCTCTCACCCAGTGCCACCCTGTACCACTCCTTCCCTGGCCTTCCCGTACTCCTAGTGTAACCCCCAGCCCTTCCCTTGCATCTTCCCCCCCTACCCGTGCCTGTTTGGGTCTGGGGTGACCAGGGTAGGAATGTCCGCGGCCCAGCTGACGGCCCACCACTACTACCCCGCGGCAAGGATTAACATAGAGACAAAAGTGGCGCCGTAATGTTATGCGGGGGCCACGCGAGTACTCCCGAGCCTGAGGAGCAGCTCGCACGACTCTAGGGGGTGAGGGGGTGAGGGGAAAGGGTAGAGATGCGAGGAAGTGAACAGAGGTGCTGGAGGCTGTTGTGTTGTTCTCCCGTTGCAATGGTGTTACAGCGGAGGCGACATCGGCGGCGGATCTGGTGGTGGTGTTAGTGGTAAAGTAATTGATTGTGGCGGCGCTGAGAAAAGGTCGTGATGTTGACCCTTTTTTTATTGATGAAGTTACGAGGCAATAAGAAACGCAAGATAGTTATTAGGGTGTATGAGACACTGTGTAGAGAGAGAAGGCGGAGGGTATGCGAGAAAGGAGTGAGAGGGGTGTGGTAACATGGGGGAGGCTAGTGATGGGGAGTAGGTAGAGGCTGGGGAGGAGGCAGGACCCGGGAGGAGTGAAGGGCGAGGGCGGAGTTGTAGTAGGGCAAGACAGGATTTTGATGGCACACTGGGTAATGGCGGCTGCTTAAGGGGAAAACAATGCAGAGGTTTGTGGCGTGGGAATGTAGGAGTGTGTGGGCGCAGGGGTAAGGGTGTTGCTGGAGGAAGCGGAGAGGCGTGATCAAGCCTTCAATTTATATAAGTAATGTTATTAAAACTCGCAACCATGATATAATAAAATCGTCTGTGTGTTGAGAGTAAAGACAAGGGTTGGTGGTGTCAGGAGGCTAGTGGGTGGGTGAGCTGCAAGGTGGGTGGGTGGGGGGTATCAAGGGATGGGTGCAAGAGTAGGTTTGTGGGTTGCGTCAAGGAGTTGGGTGGTGGCGTCATGGGGGGGATGTCTGAGGATGAGTGAATGAATGGGTGGGTGGGCGGCGGTGGTAATGGTGTTCAGGGTAGGGATGTGCCAAGGTGGATGGGTGGTGAAGGTTGTGTTAGAAGGAGAATGTAAGAATATGGATGGGTGGCTGAGTTCGTGGTAATGGCGGTGTTGGGTCGGAGATGTAAGGAGGTGGTTGGGTGGTTGGGTGAGTGGATGGATGGTTGTGGTGGTGGCAGTGGCGGTGGTGCTACGTCAGCCACGTGGGGGGTGGCGGCGTGCCAGTAACCAACACCATTGCGTAACAGAATGAATGGTTCGCAACGCAACACGCCGTGAAAAGTAAAAACAAAGCATCGTGAGCAAATTCAAGTTTAAGCTCACACTCCACGCAAATATAGAAACTTAGCGTAGCAACATACATTCATTCTGTACCTTGATGAGTATATGATTATTCTAGGAACTGATGAAAGCACTACAAAACACGCAAACAAATAATGATCCCTCTTAAACATACCCTCTGCACCACAAACGTTGCCAGGGATACACATCAACATTTCCACACGTTTTCCTTCTCTAGCATCACACGTTTCCTTCTCTCCTTTAAGATGCAGGTTCTCAGGGATCGGTAGGACACAGGTACCAGCGGAGGAGGGGAGGATATGTGGGAGAATAGAAGGGGATGCAGCAAAGGAGAAAAGAGGAAGCTGGGAGAGCAGAAAGGGAGATGCTTGCGTGAAAGCTGATTGAAACTAA
>JAXIVD010000736.1:17500-30000 GCA_036785275.1 Cancer borealis | reverse complement strand
TCTCAATCCTGCCATGACACGTGTTGTAACTGTCTTTCAACACTTGTGCGTCCTGTACCCATAATTACAGATGAAGTCAAAAAGCTGTGTCATCCCCATTTGACGAGGTGCTCAGTTAGTTTGGCTCATTTACTTACTCCCTTTCCCTCAAAGCGACACCTGCTGCTGGGTGTGCCGTAATTACCTGGTTGCCAATGGGAACGATCATTATACACAGACGTATTTGACACTTTTTTCCAATTAATTACATCCGTGGCAATTCGCTGCTGGTGAAGGACATTTATTCTCTATATGTAAGGTACTGGTGTTGGTTGCTATGGGAGTCTGTGTCGTGGGTGTCAGTGACGTGATGAAAGGAAAGGAAAGGGTATGAATGATTAATAGGGAGAAATAGTAATAGTAGTAGTGGTGGTATTCGTACTACTAATAGTAGCAGAAGTATTATTAGTAGTAGCAGCAATAATGATAATAGTAATAATAATAATGATAGTAATACTAGATAATGATAATAATAATGTTAAACCAACACATAAAAAATCAACTTTTAAACCATTTCTGAAAACGGAGATTCATCCATAATATCACAGAGCCAAAATATCACCGATTTTTTTCCCTCATTTTTTTATCTGGTGCAAAAAATAAGGAGGAAAATGATGTAGAAAGGGAAATTCCAAGTGCTTGTAACCTTTTCGAAGTCTTCCTTTTTTCTGGATAATAATCTCCCACACGGAACCACACCCAGCAACCAGGAGCCGTGGGAATATCACCCAACTTCAAAAGGTTACCAAGAGAACCCAAAAGAGAATTTCCAAAGGGTTGAATGGGAGGCGAGCAGCTAACATTACATGAGTCTCGCGGGACACGGAGGGAGGGAGGAAAGGAAGGAGAGAAGGAGGGAGAGGAAGGGAGAGAGGGTGAGAAAGGGGAGAGAAAGGGAGGTGGAGCCATTTATTATAAGGAACAGTGTATCGAGGGAAGGTAGTGTGTGGTTATTGCTTCTGAGGATTGCGTACCTGAAGAGGAATTTAACCAGCCTTCTTTACCTCACTGTACACTTCCCCTACACACTACACCCTTGAATCACCCCAACACACCACACTCTCCACGCCTCACTACACCCCATCATCCCATAACTCCCATATATTATCTTTTTATTTCCCATCATGCAACGTGGAATCTGTGCCCTTTTTTATTATTTTTTTTCGTTTCTCTTCAAATCAATGGTATAGTATGTCGTTTTGATTCCATATTTATCACTTCGCTCACACTGGTCTGACCCATCCATCGATTGACTGCAGTAACTGAAACCTGTAAGTAATATCTCACACTCTGTCATTCTCTCTCTCTCTCTTCCCCTCCCTCTGTCTCCCTCTTTCCCTCCCTCTCTTTCCCTCTATCAGCTCTGCATTGCTCATTCTTCCCTCTCAGCCTTTCTCTATTTCTGTCTGTTTGTCTGTCTGTCTGTCTATCTATCTTTATTTTTATGTCTATCGGTTAATCTCAGGTTTATGTTTGCCAGTCAGTCTGTATGTGCTTCTGTCTGTCTGTCTGTCTATCTGCATGTTTTCTTTTCTCTCTTTATATATATATATATATATATATATATATATATATATATATATATATATATATATATATATATATATATATATATATGCAATACCCTAGTTTCCCACGCAATGTCATCTTCCCACTACTACACTACAGCAAACTACATACACCACCACCACCACCACCACCACCACCACCACCACCACCACCAAGCTTCTCATTAACATTCTCTGTGCAGACATCCTCTCCCTTTTCACACTCCAATACAATCAGTCCATCGCTGCCAACACACAAACGCACCCTAACAAGTCTTCTACACAGACAGACGATAAAGTACACATATACATAAAACCACAATGGAAAAATTCGTTCACAGATACGCACACACATACACATACACGAGCACGGTGAGTTAACGTTATGCACAGGCACATACGTACAGTACAGAGACGAACACGCACGAAAACAGGTAAATGTATAAATTAAACCTTTTTTACCCCAACGTTTATTTCACACACACACATCTGCTCTAAAACGAAATAATATGGATTTTAGTTCCACGATTCATAGGATTTAGCTGTTTAGTGAAGCGAGGTAGGTGGGTGGGAGAGCGAAGCCAGATTTATTTCCAGAGCGTGGGAGTGCAGGTGAGGGGAAAAGGTAGAGGAGGGGAGGAGGAGAAGGAGGAAGGAGGAGGAGGAGTAGGAGATGAGCTACATTCTTGCCTCTCACTACTAAGGGAAAGTCGCTTATCTACTCTCACTCTCTTTGATCTCTCATTCCTCTACAACTCTCCCTCTCGATGCTGCAACTTTCACTCTCACTCATCCTTGCAACACTATTATTACTCTCTCTTTAAATAAAACTTTTCTATTTTATATTTAACAGTAATTTCACGGATTTCTATTTCATGTCTCTGGTCGCACGGTCATATACATGTATTTGAAATTTAAGTTCCCTTATCTATCAAATTGCTTTTTAAATGTATTGATTTTTTTTTCTCGTTGATACCTAATATTTGATGTCATTACATTTCATCAAACTATACATCCTTTTTCTTTCCTCTTCGTCATGTTCGTATATGAAACACTCGTTTTTACCAAAACAATTTACATGACAAAGTACTCCCAGTGTCATTATTCACTTTATATTCCATTTCCAACTCTATAATTACCACACACTAGATTCGTAACCTGTCCTTCCTCCCAGCACTCATTTTTCTCCCTTTACAAAGTAAGAAGAAAAAACTTTCCATAGTATATGTCTCCCTCAGTTATGTCGTATTTTCTCCCGTAATTTCCATGCAGGGAGGTAGCATTCCCAGACTGTAAATCGTACCAATACCAACCACTTCATTATTCATGGCATATATATAATGTCTACTTTAAAATGTTTCATATGTATGTACTCACAATTCTATTCTATAAGACCCATTTGAACCGGCACCGATTCGAATACAAGTGGAGCTGCATCTCTCCGTGGTTTATTTTTTTGCTATATATTATTGTTGTTACTCATTGTGGTTAAAAGATGCAAAAAATACCCATTGTGTGTTTTCTCATACTCAAGAACTCACTGATTTTGATCCTTGTGGCTTCTCAAAATAAAAGCGAAACTCACAATGGACACAACATAAACCGAGGGTCGGGTTCACCTCACATACATTACGCAATCATCGACAGGTATTGACGGTGGCCGACCCCACCTCCCCTGATTAGACCCGCGGCCCCAAGAAGATCTCCCGCGGCATTCATATTCCTACGACTCCGCTTTGTGCATTGCTATAATCCTCGTCATTATTCCAGCTGCCGGTTCCCTGGGGTTGTGAGGGGACGTAACGAGTAACTTTGTGAAAAATCCCAATTGCAAACGTTCCCTTCCATTCCCACTCACGGGCCTCACCTTACGGTACATAAAGTTCCTTCCCACTCCATGGCAGTTGTATAAATGCCTCCTCCCCCAACTATCCCATTCTCCTCTCCCAGCTGGCATTACCATAATAACATTGTCCAAAGAAAAGAAATTCTACTAATGTTGCCATAAGCGCGGCACTCCTTATTTCCTCACGTACTCCCTTCCGCTTCTGAATTTTCTTTGAGGTGTGGATTATTTTCTTGCTCTTGTGGCGACACCGAGACATTGATCTTGAGGCTTAGGAGACGCGGGCCGAGAAGAGCGATCAAGGCGAGGTTAGGGGCAAAGAAGAGTACGGTGAGGCGATGCTGGGCGGCGACAACGGTGTGAAGAGAACAGTTGGGCACAATAAGTTAAATAACAGAAACTGCGGGTGAGGGAGGGTGAGAAGAGAGAGAAAAGAAGAAAAGGGGAAGGAAGGCAGGGAGGGGGATATATAGAAATTATTGGGTGATAGAATAAAGGAAGAATTATTTGCCCCGGAAAAAAGGATGATATATATACGTGGACAGGCAGGGAGACAGAGATATACGTATAGGTAAATACAAGAAATTATACAAATAAATGTAAATAAATAGATAAATTGGTAGCTACACATAGGAATGGAAAGATATATAGATAGATAGCAAGAATATATGTCTATGTGTGGATACAGTAAAGTGTTGATAAGTAAGTTAAAAGCAACAAAAGAAGACCGTCAGGAGTGTAAGCAAAGAACTTAATGAAAAACAAGCCAACGATCCGGTAAGAAGGATGGCAACATGTGAGCAAAAAGTTATACAAGCAAACATGATATACAGAAAATGTTCACACATGCCCTCCGCCAGACGCCACGCGAGCATCCCCGTGCAGTGGGGCGTCGCTGCAGCTGTGGGCGTCAAGGAGGGCCAAGGGAGGGAGGAAGAAGCAGAGAATAGGACAGCAAAAAGATATAATTCAAAAGGAAAAGCAGAGAAAGGAACATAATAACGTAAAATTTTCAGCAAAGAAAAAGAAGGTATAGAAAAGGATGAAATTTTGTGGAAAAAGGTAAATAAAAGTGCTGAAAAATTATGGAATTTAAAGGAAAATATAATGAAGAGAGTTATTGTAGAAAATGAACACCTTAACATATCAAAGCACATGATTCAACTATATCAATTGACCAATCACTCTTGAAGATAATTTTAGAACATTACATTAAACTCAATAACTCATTTTTGTACCCTCAAGTCTTTTCCTTGGTTTCTACATTAATATAAACACAACTATGGAATGAAGCTCGGGAGGTGAAAGGGAAGGTAATGAGAGGTGATAGCACGGTATGACCAGGAGGCGTATCAGGAAGAAGTTGAGCGGCGTAGCGTGGGAGTGTAATGTGTAGAGTAAGATAACGGAAGCACTGTTAAGCTTAGCCAGGAACCTCCATGCGTAAAGACCGCGATGCCTAATTCACTTCAGGAGATGAATATTCAAACACATACTTAACCACCATTAACCTGCCACAAGAATAAAGCAAAACGCTAGTGGGTCACCTTCCTGTACCCTCAGAACCTTGCGGAAGTAACCTACACTTTCAACACCTCTCACCTTCCTTCCAGCATGACGTCAGCGGCACCAACAACTCATGCTTAATTGAACACACGTCTAGCACACAGCTCTTCAGCATGCCGTATGTATGTACCGAGTGCTTGAGCTGACCATTATATTGCAGACTGTTGTGTCCTTGAATTGAGTAAAAGAGCAACTTCCATTTATAGAGGAAAGTTAAAATAGGGATGGGAATGAAGTCAGGGAAGGTCAAAGACTTGGAGAGGGGAGTCAGAAGGTTAGCCTCCCCCGCCTCCCGCACCCCGCCCCGCCCACCCCCTCCCCCGCACGCTTCACACCCTCACTGCCCCTCCGGTAATTACCAAGGGCTGCGGGAGAGTTCTAGAGGGTAGCGTTCCCATATAAATTTATTACTATGGGTCAGTGGTAACATTCCTAACGCGTTTGAAAGGTGTGTGTGTGTGTGTGTGTGTGTGTGTGTGTGTGTGTGTGTGTGTGTGTGTGTGTGTGTGTGTGTGTGTGTGTGTGTGTGTGTGTGTGTGTGTGTGTGTGTGTGTGTGTCTGTGTGTGTGTGTGTGTGTGTGTGTGTGTCTGTGTGTGTGTGTGTGTGTGTGTGTGTGTGTGTGTGTGTGTGTGTGTGTGTGTGTGTGTGTGTGTGTGTGTGTGTGTGTGTGTGTGTGTTTGTGTGTGTGTGTTATCCTCACTCTATGGTGTACACAATCTTTCCAATCTGGACAAACAGCGATGGATTTCACGAGGCGGTGACAGGCGGCACAACACCTCCCAGTCGCCGTCTTAGAATACTTAATTAAACTCCCTTAATCCCCCGCCTATCGCGTCAGATAAGGATGTCAGATTCTTCCTTACCATCACACGCTGAATGTCGAGACTCGCTGCTTAACAACCACAGACATCATACGCTTTTCTCAGAATTTATTATCTTATACGTAATTCAGAAACAGTCATTGAATTATTTGCGGTTTTATCAGTTTTCTTTGATTTTAGCTCGCCAGAGTTTTTATATATCTTTTTTTTTATTGGAGGACTGTCAGTGTGTGATGGATGTCGGTTGAGTGGTGTCATTATTAAAATCTAAGACCCAGTTTTGACCGATAAGCGCATGAATTTAATCTTTCTTGATGTTGCTGCTGCTCTAATGGCGATGGTAGAGGTGGTGGTGGTGGTGGTGGTGATGATAGTGGTAATGGTGATGACAGGTGTGATGATGTTGGTGATAATGGTGCCGTGGTGAAGCAAGGTGAGTATTGAATCAACAAAATATCTTCTGAACTTCGAGTCTTGAAACTATTCCTTAAAAAACATAATCCAAGTAACTTCATATGAAACCAAATTTAAAAGATATTAGACAAGTAAAAAATGCATCACCGTTAAACGTACAACCAGCTTCCATTTAAATCAACTGGACCTTGTAGGGTAAATACATCCTCTAGTCCCTCCTGATGCTGAGAGAGGGACAAAAGGCACTCAGACAACTCCCAACAGGAGATCCAAATCGGAGGGAGGCACCACTCGCTTCCCCACGGCTCCATGCCCACCGTCTTTAGCATCCCTCTTCTCTTCTGCACAGTACTTTCTCTCGGAACCAGTCCTCCCTCCCCTTCTTACCCTTCCAGCCACGGGAAGGGAAGGAGGACGTCTCTGCCTCGTCTAGTCCAGTCCTGATGCCCGGCGGCCGAGAGGGGAGAGTTGCTAAGCGAGGACTAGATATCCATCAGTGTCAAGTACTTGTACACGAACACAACGCAGTGATGTGCCAAGACAAATGACGATTCTTCAGTACATGGTCAGTGAAGCATGAGTGTAGGATAGTACATTCAAACATCAATGAAAGGTGAATGCTGAAATATTATCACACGTGAGATACGACAAAAGAGGATGCACCGCGTTGTGAAGACGAGTCGCAGTTGACCTCGAGGTGGTGGACACTCGCTTCATCCCTCTCTTTCTCCCTTTTCCGTAACGCCCTCCCTTCCTCCCTTCCTGCCTCCTCCCTCTCTAACAGCTCCGGTGCTCTACTTCGCTGGCTTGGCTGGTGTGATGTGACTGGCGGGGAAGATTGAACGTGAAGAGACGAACACACGAACACAGACACAATGACAGGTATATAGAGACGACGTAAGGCAAGTAATTGGTTAGTTGGTTACCTGGCGGCTGTAGATTGGAAGGTAAACTAATTGGTTTGTGCTGTAACGCCAGACATGTGAATGCAATTGTTATGTATTTAGAGATACATACAAATGCTAACAACTGCTGTATATAGAATTTGTGCAATCATTAGTAGTGTGATTTACATATGAGGTTATCATTAGTTTCTTCCTTACAAAAGCATTCCTTGGTATAAAAAGATATGTTGCATAATATCAATTAAAGTAAATGTAAATGAGGCAAAGAAAACCTTAAGATTTGGCTGAATAGTTGTGAGAAAGAGAGAGAGAGAGAGAGAGAGAGAGAGAGAGAGAGAGAGAGAGAGAGAGAGAGAGAGAGAGAGAGAGAGAGAGAGAGAGAGAGAGAGAGAGAGAGAGAGAGAGAGAGAGAGAGAGAGAGAGAGAGAGAGAGAGAGAGAGAGAGAGAGAGAGAGAGAGAGAGAGAGAGAGAGAGAAATATGAATACAATGCCTTAAAATTCAAATTACTCCCCATAAAACTTAACATACCCTCGTCCACCTTCCTCTGCCCGCAGCCAGATATATTATTATTTAGAAAGTTAAGGCAGACAGGTCAGAAGGTTACGTCAGTGGTAAGGTGAGTTCAATACGTCAACAGGGACTACAGGCCACTCACTTGGACATTTACTTGAACTAATGACCTGCCTCTTCTTCTTCTCCTAATCCTCCCTCTCTCATTCTCTCTTTAGCTACCTCTTCTTACCTCACCTACATCTCTCATTGTCCCTCACTTTCACCCCCGATTTATAGTGCCTCGTCGCCTCATACCCTCCCCTCTCTCACTCCTAAGCCTCCCTCCCTCACTGTCTTCAATCTTTCTCTTTTACTATCACCCTTACAACCCTCACCGTCCATCACTTTCATCCCCCATTTCTTGTACTTTGTTGGTCCCATCCCTCTCCCGTTTCACTCCATACATGCCTCACTTTCCTCCCCCACTCGCGACACCTCTCACCTGCCTGCCCACCGTCCCCCTCCGTTCCTCCCTGCAGCCCTCGTCTGTCTCTCACCTGGTCGCCTCGTCCCCTTCATTGTTGACTTATCACACGTGCTCTCAGCCCCGTCACTCAAATGTATAGTGATCCGTGGTAGAGGGAGGCGCCCCGTTATGCCAAGAATTCCGCACAGGTCAAAGCCTCCGACACACACAATTCTCACCGGTACTCGGGAATTAATGGAAGAGGAAGTGGTGATGTTATGGTAGATTTTTACATATTGCTCGCAGCATCGCCATCAGCCTAGGGTATGTATAGGATGGCGTGTGTGCGGTAGGTATAAAAATTAAAGGGTTTAAGCGTTTCTTAAGCGCAATAGCCTCTGAATCTGAATCCTTTTGTCCACTGGATGGTTTTTTACTCGTAAAGGTAAATATGCAAAGGCGCAATGGTCACTATGAAACAGGATAATTTTAAGTGGTATCTCTTATAATGTGAATATAAGACCTAATGTATATTTCAAATAAAAGCGAAATTCAAGGTTTTCCCAATAACATCGAAGAGATAACTAATGAGATTTCTTTTATTTTCAAGAAACTCCTTGAAAATATATGAATCCCTACGACATCAGTGACGCCCGTGTTGAGCAGCGGACGAGCAAAAACTAGTCTCATATCACAAAACTATTTAAAGAAGTGTTTATTAGATAATCATCAAAGATCCTCCACTCGTAGTCTCGGGAGCATAAGAGCCTTTTAGATGAGGGCGGAAATGCCAAGAACACTACACACGAGGCTCGGAAGTAAAACCCTTAATGTCTGCTTCATTAAGATTCCCCGGAGTCACACACGACCCAGAAGTCGAAACAAAAACATCAAGCCATAGGTTAGAGGAAGAAAATGCTGTCCGTAGACCTCAATATGAAGACACTACCTTATCGTGAGGAAGCCTCCTGACGCTATGTCCTCAATTTCTCGCACTCCGCTGCTGAGGATGTGTTTACGAGGTGGTTTGGTCCTCTCAGTGACCAAGGCTGTCACAGGAACCATCTTTCTGTAGAGGACGAGGAAGAAGGGACGTAGAGATAGAGCATGGAAGGGAGGAAAGACATAAAAGAGAAAAAGGGTGAGAGATAACGAAACAAGTCTTTGGAATGCGTTTAAACTAAGTTGTGTTGCTTGCTAGCGCTTTTTCTATATCTACACTAGTACTGAAAATGTGAAACTACCTAAGAATATAACTTCAAACATGATTATGCTAGAGAGCGTTAAGAGAAAAAAATTGAGGCATGAACAGAAGACAGAATATCCTCGTTTTCCTTAAGTCAAGATAACCATTGGTATCTGCGGTTAATTGGAGTGAAATACGAGTTAAAGGTTTACGATTCCGGCTTTTTAGTACATCATAAAAAGGAGCACACATATATAAAGGTCATTACTAACACACCTATCTTTAAACTCCACCCTTTCTACATTTTTTGTGACATACCTATCCCACCCCACGCCTACGCCCACGCCCATGTCTTCACACACACAAACACACACATACACACACACACACACACACACACACACACACACACACACACACACACACACACACACACACACACACACACACACACACACACACACACACACACACACACACACACACACACACACACACACACGCACGCACGTGCACACACACACTATTGCAGGCAAGTTTCTGGAAGGAGGGAGCTGCCGGACGGAGCTTTGGCTGGACCTTATCACATCAGTCTCACCATAACTGAGAAGACGAGGCAGTTTGGTCCGCTTTGGTGTCAACTCCTTTATTCGGAATGACACGAGGGGGAGCAGGAGAGGGTGGAAGGAAAGCAGAGGAAAAGGTTCGTTTGGAGAGAGAAAGAAAGAGAGAGAGAGAGAGAGAAAGAGAGAGAGAGAGAGAGAGAGAGAGAGAGAGAGAGAGAGAGAGAGAGAGAGAGAGAGAGAGAGTTTTTGTGTCTGCACGCACGTACGCACGCACATATGCAAGCATACGTTTGCATGTGTGTGAGTGTTTCTACATATATATGTAACTGCGTACTTGCGTATAAGCACACACGAAAAGGTAAAGGGTGTGTGCACATGGATGAGATCAAGCAGCAGGCAGGTGGTCAGGGGAATCTATAGACGGGTACACGCACACACATACGCACATAATCATACATCCATTAAGGGAGCAAGAAGCAGCAGACGCACGGCCAGACAGAAGGAGAGGGACAGACTCAGAGGGAGACCGTCCGGGTGGGCCACGTGAGAAGCAGGGACAGACAGACCCACGTGGTGAGGCAGCGCCTGGTCTGGGTCCGCAGCCAGCCAGCCACCGCTGCCTTCTGTTATATAGGCCAGGTAAGGGAACATGCCTCCACGCGGAAGTTACTTACTATTGTTGTCACAAATTAGTTCGTTCAGGTGTGCCCGGGGAGCCCTTGGTTACATTTAGCACACAAGGTCTTGGCTGTCACACTGCCTCCTGAGATGGCCCGAGGATAATGCTAGGGACTCGCCAACAGCGCCAGTCTCCGGAAGATTGGGAGATACAGGTTGTAAAACGTCTGTGTAGATGTGTGTGGAGGCTGAGCTGTGGCTGGTGCAGGCATTGGTCGCGTTTTATGATGACATAGTAAATAGTCACGGCTCCTCAGCTTCCCGTTCCTTCTCCTCTCGGCGGCGGCTTCAAAACGTCTTGAAACGTCGCAGATTTTAAGATTACCAACGTCCTTTTCCGATTTAAGGATGCTAAGGAATTTCTCTGGCGTAACCATCCCTAAAAGAAAACGGTAACAACAACGAGGTTCAGGGATTAGCCACGGAATATTTCTTGCCACACAAGCAAAACGGAGACTCTTGTTACTGAAAACTTAAATGTCAGAAAAGTAAGCATGAAAAATTAAGGGAATTCCAACCCATGACAAGGTTCAGTTGAGTCAATCTATTCATGCAGAAAGCTAAACGGATCCTTTAATGAAAGAAGTATGACCGTAAATGGGTAAACTGTGTCACCAGAAACGACAGACCCACGGGGATGAAGGACGACCAAGTGCTTTAAACATGCACAACTGTAACTCTACGCCCATGAGACTGCCGCCACTTTTTGTCCTCCTCCGAGATAGCTTTCCTGCCGCTGTGAAACGCGACACCAACATTAGTGGTGCTGAAAAAAACAAAAATATGCCGGGGCCGGTTGCGTATACTTGAGCAGTCGTTTCTGTGACATCGTAACCTGCCACATGGAAGTCGGCGAAATGGTACCAGCTAAGACAACATCACCCTAACATCACCCTATCCTCTTGACTTCTGTGTATAAGACCCGAGAAAAGTAGGTGTTCCGTATAATGTGTAGCAATTTTGTTATATCATACATAGTAAAAGGTCTTTATTTCACAACCGTAATGAGTAATGAAGTGAGAAGAATCATTTATTAACAATCCTCGCCTCGAATGAAGAAACTTGTACTGCCATTATGCGAGACTATATTAAAAGAACCTCACGACTGTACTTCTGTTACGTGTGGGTGGGTGATGCAAGGAAGGGTACGTTGTGACACTCCTAGATATGATTCTTACACACATACTCACACACACACGCACACGCACACACACACACACACACACACACACACACACACACACACACACACACACACACACACACACACACACACACACACACACACACACACACACACACACACACACACACACACACACACACACACACACACACACTGCAATAATATCTTTTTGCGGTACATCTGTCCATCCTTAACCTTCTCACCAGGAAAACCAGTAACCACTTAACATCTGCCTCCTCTACCACTCTAGCCACTTGCATCCTAAAAACTTGCTTGGGCGGCGCAGCGACTACCACGTGGTTAGACGCCGCCGCTAGTAATCTCGTGTAACTCTGTGACCTGTCGTGACCTGGCGTGGTCCCGGATGACCCCCGGGGGTTCTTGGATATTCCCACACACTGACAGGCGAGCAGGGTCACGCTACCCGCAAACATTGTCGCCTGCCTGTCTGCGGTAACCAACTACCATATTACCAAACTACTTTTTACACAATCAAAGGAAATTATATACTACAAAAGACCTTCACAAACCTCAGCCTCCTCTCATCTTAATCTTGTGGGTGAAATTGAATCAATTTTTTTCTTTAAACAAAATAAATGATTATATATAAAATTGGAAACTCTCAGAAGTTTGCGTAAACAACCTTTCAAACTCGTTTTAAAAGCTTTAATTAGCGTGAAATGTTTGAGACAGCCGCTCGCAGCCGGTGACGTTTCTCAGACGCTACCAAGCCAACAATGCGTCACGTGGGATTTAAACTCGAGGGTAAATACAATAACCATATC
>JAXIVD010000736.1:0-12500 GCA_036785275.1 Cancer borealis | reverse complement strand
AGCGGCGTTGGCATGGCATCATTAGTGGTGTTGGCTGAGGTGGTGATGGTGGTGGTGGTGATGCCTAAGGATCCTCGGCACGCACGCACACCCCTTCGCCTTAGTGCCGCCGCGGGGGGAGAGGTAGACAGGCAGCCAGGCAGGTGACGTGGGGCATTATAGAGGAGGTGACAGCGCTCCGCCCATCACTCATCCCTACGTCAATTAATCACTTACTGAATTAGTCTTTACGTTGCGTGACCACCGAGGGGCGTAAAGGGTGGTAGGGATGGTAGGGATGGTAGTGGTGGTGGTTGCAACAGAGAGAGATGTGAACTCCTGAACAAGCAACTGAATTAAACCCAAAGAAATTAGATGAAATGAAAGAATTACTGTAGAAATGACGGACTGATTGACTGATTGATTCCCTGGTTGAATAAATGAATGGATGGATGAATGAATGAATGGATGAATGAATGAGTGAATGGATGAATGAATGAATGATCCCTTGAATTACTGTTTTAAGAATTATATCTTAGACTCACTCAGTAGTCGACGGATGAACTGACTTTGCATTCAGTATCACTTCGCGTTATTCTTCGATTACTTATTCATTGGTTACTATGCACGTATTGTTAGCTTAAGGAAAATGTTGGAAGCCCATGTCTTTTGCTCACACCATAACCTATGATCCACCATATTACGAATAAAAAAAATCTTACTATCCATTTAAATGTTTTCATTATATATTTTTAACTGTAGCAGACTGTGTTCATGTGGACAACACCCCAAGGTGAGTACTATAAAAAGAAGTGAGTGACAGGTTCTGTGTTTGATCATGATAGACAAAAAAAAAGAGTTAGTTCAAATTCAATCTTGGACCCAAATCTGCAAACCAGGTTTTTATGGCGGTAGGTAGAGGACGTTTCTTGAACCTGTTGTCCTTGCCTGAGGAGAAGTATTTCAAGTCACTGCCGCATTGAGAGTCTCAGTAAGATTCAACAGAGGTGGTACTCAAGACCAAGAATTTCCTGATTGATAGATAAGGAAAATAAGGAAGGCGATGCATTGTTCACGGTGACACAATGGAATGTTACGCCTGCCGTGGAAGTGATGTAGCCTGTGGTGCTAGTTCTTACGGAATCTGGACATTTACATAACCAGACAGATTCTACTCATTATCTTCCGTTCGCCCTTGAACTCTTCCTCGGAGTACTAATGACATTGTTTACTTGTAGCCAACTTTCTACTCGTAGCTCTGTCTTCTCTTGTCCCTACGGAGGATCCAAGGTCCAAGGAGAGGCAAGGCAGATCCTCTCTCTACCCACCAGCCACTCGGTAAACAAACCCGATGTGTGTGTCAGAGCGGCGTCACGGCTCAAAGGCCAGGCCGACGGAGAGCACCGTAGGATTGGGGGAGAACCTTGGTAATCTGCATAATGGGTGTTTCCGCTCCCTTACTACCTGGAGGCCCCTGTACCTGCCGGGTCGACCTGTGAGCTATGGTAAATACAAATAGCTTAAGGGAGTTGCGCGTAATGGGTGACGTGAAGGAACTACAAGGGTACTTAAAGGAGACTGGAGTTTACCTCAGGAAGTCACAGCGTGGGAGAGCTACAGGTAATGAGAGAAATGTATTTACCAAAAGGGAGATACCACGGAGAAAATCCATGTACCTTCAGGAAGTGATAAAATCAGATAAATGTATACTGGCACTGATGACGTGAAAAAAGACGCAGTTTTGCAATTATATTTAGTACATCAATTAATGTGGATACGAAGTTGGTAAACATAAAAAATGTTCCGCAAGGATGCTCACCCACACCTCTCAAGAATGCAAAGTCTCTGGATTTACGGTTCACCTTGAGACACCTGAACGCACCTGGAATATGAGGAGCGTTGCTGAGCCTTGCCGGACGGACCTCCATGGCGGGGATGCAGCCCTCGATATTTACGATGCTTTGGCGCTTTTTTGTGGCCTGGTGGGGTTGCCTGCAGTGTATGTAGCTTCGACTCCCTCCAGCCAGCACGACAAAGAAACAACCCTTATTTTAGAACCGAGGCAGCGAGGACCAAGACGCAGAGTGCTGGTGACAAGGCGCCTCCCAGCAACACCCACCCAACCCCCGTCATGTCCCGTCGAGCAAACTGTTCTTCATTATGAATTTGATATTATTATTTTACATTCCAAGTGTGTGTGTGTGTGTGTGTGTGTGTGTGTGTGTGTGTGTGTGTGTGTGTGTGTGTGTGTGTGTGTGTGTGTGTGTGTGTGTGTGTGTGTGTGTGTGTGTGTGTGTGTGTGTGTGTGTGTGTGTGTGTGTGTGTGTGTGTGTGTGTGTGTGTGTGTGTGTGTGTGTGTGTGTGTGTGTCTGTGTGTGTGTGTGTTTGTGTGTGTGTGTGTGTGTGTGTGTGTGTGTGTGTGTGTGTGTGTGTGTGTGTGTGTGTGTGTGTGTGTGTGTGTGTGTGTGTGTGTGTGTGTGTGTGTGTGTGTGTGTGTGTGTGTGTGTGTGTGTGTGTGTGTGTGTGTGCGTGTGTGTGTATATGTGTGTATGTGTGTATGTGTGTGTGTGTAATAAGTTGCAACCATTAGAGAGGAATTAGTTTCCAATCGTCATAATAACATGGGGAGTCCTACAGGAGGGGCAGGACGGGCCGTAAAGGGTGTGAGGGCGCGAGAAGGATAGGTGGTGGGGGCTGCGACGAGGACCCAGGAGCCGCCCACAACCCGAGGGAGCGCCACAACATCAAACACTGAGCGCCCCACCAGAATCCAGCCTAATCACTATCTTGACTGTCAAGGGAGACGCCTAATTGCTATCTCCACACCCATGCAGACTCGCCCTGCCGGCCCGCCAGCCTTTCGTCCCATACACAACCATTATCAGGCCTCCTCGCCCGCCTCCACGGGAATATATATACAGTTCAGATGCTCATCATTAGTGACTTGTGAGTGAGGAAAGGGATGCGGTCAAGGCGCGTCCACGAGATAAACTGGGAGGAGAACTACGTATTAATGGCAAGATGAAGGGGTCTGTGATGTGTTAGGGTCTCGGGAAGTTTGTATGATCATGCTGGAAAAGCTTGCAGACCCTGTGGTTGAGATTTTGCCAACGATCTAAAGACGAGAAGATGCTAAAATACGACCACTATTAACATGCAGCCTCTCTTCGTTCTTCTCTTGTTTGCTACCTGTGAAAATACCGATGGCAGTAAATGGTATAATAAAAGCAATCTCGGTGAAAGGTTGAAAAAGATATATGGGGGCAACATATGATGAAAAAAAATGGGTAATGTCTAGAAGCATCATGAAATCGCGAAAGACGAACACTGAGAAATTGAGACACAAAGGAAGTTGTCAGAGTTCTCAAGAAAATCCCTTAGAATGACATCCTGAAGGTGAAGCTGCCGTAATGGTGAGGTGTCAGGGTGTGGCCTGAGGGAGTGGCGGTGAGCTGAGAGAAAAAGTGCCGCTGATCATTGGCTGGTCAGGTAAGTTGATTATGTCCATCACAGACATGTTACACGGTAGAGCGGCAGCAACAGGTTCAGACACTTGAAGATAACTTGCCTACCTGGTGAAAATACTAATTTGCTTTTTTTTTCCTTCCCCTTGTGTTCTAATTGAGAATGGAAGGATTAGAAAATAAATGTAACTGAGTTGAATTTCCATGCAGTAACACGCCTTCGCTTCGTCTCCATTGCTGAAACTAGTGAACTTCTTGGAATCGTGTGCGCGGTGAGAAGTCCTTGGGGGATAAATATTAATGTAACTGGTAATGCTGAGATGTATTTGAGCAAGGAGATAATACACAGTTTGAAGAGCTTGTTGAATTAAGAAGATTAGATAAGGCGATGTAATAAAAGTTTTCTTGAGTTATATTTTTTCGACAGAAACCTCAAGCCCAGGATGCGTGCGGTGGCAGCGGCCTCACGACAATTGACTTGAAGGTTCAAGGACACAACAACTCCTTCCTCAAGTAACCTTCCATCATCGTGTCCACTGAGAAACGTCCGGTTGTTTGTTAAGAAAGTAAAGTGTCTTGTCATTCTGACATTTTGTGACTAAATAAATAATGTGAGGTTTTTTTTTCTGTATTCCTAAATATAACATTACATTTCAATTGGATGTTACCAACGTCTCAGTGGAACATGAATGAAAATTAACATATCACTGTGAATCACTTTTTCTGTTACAGCTAAAACTGACCATCAAAAACACTAATGCTTTTATAAAACTTAGTAAATCATCTCAGTTCAACACGCCAGAAGACGGTAGATAATATTTTTTTGTTATTTACATTTACTCTCCAAAGCTGTTTGTTCGTAAAGGCCTTTTATGTATGTGTCAAAGGGACGTTCCCGTAATTCGCAAACACTAATTCTCCATCAGCGCCAGTACTGTTCAGCCCTACACAAAAGCCTTTCATGTTAAAATCTTTTGTTGTCATCCCTCTTCCTCCTCGCTCGCTGGCTTCCTGGATCCCCCACCGCCCCCGCCAAGCCTCCCGGCATTTCCTTCCGCCAATCCTTCCTGTCTCACGTGTCTTCCTGTCCCTTTAAACAAGTCCCGAGTGTACTCCTCACCTGAGCTTTATTCCTTTGCTGTTCATCATATCAGTAACGTGAGTCTCCGCTCGGGAAGAAGGAAAGGAGACAGGAGGCAACGCTGGCTTGTTTATAAGTAGGTCAGGAGATCGATAAATGGAGAGGCTCAGTGCTCTTACGTCGACGCTGAGAGTGTGATGAAAAGGATAAATGGAATAAGAGGAAGGTGAGTGTGGGAGGTGAATGCGAGATGAAAGTGTGAGATGAGAGTGTGGGAAGTGAGTGTGGGAAGTGAGAGATGGTGGTGCGGGGGAGGAGAGTCTGTGGAGTGGTTGTAGTGATGTTGGTGATGGTGGTGGTGGTGATGATGGGGGGGAGGGAGGAGAGCATCAACCCCACTCTCATAATCCCACACTTCCTTCCTCGCCGTGATCACCGTGTAATGCCATTCAAACCATTACGGCTGATCCTTCCTCACTAAGCCTTTTAACATTATACACACGCGGAAGAAACGCGACTCTCTACTTCCGCTCCGTTTCTTCTTTCTTCAAGGGACAAATCATTCAATGAATTTGATGTCTATGTTCTTAATGCCTCAGGAAGTGAACCACAGAGGAGACACAAGGACAAGACTCGGAGGAAGGTCGTTCTCTACATTCATTATGCGCCGTCAGGCTATGATGGATGCGCCCCCAAGCCCTGCATCAGGTAAACACGGTGTCGGGTGTCCCGGGGGAGGGCGGGGCCGCCACCAAGACGAATCGGACAAAACCCGGAGGGACTTAGCTGCTCGCGCGCCACACCCCGGGGACTCGTCTTGGACCTTAGATGTAAATATGAGGTTTGCGGGCCACCCATGAGTCTGGTAATTGTTGGAACTGAAATTACTTTTTTAATTAAATATTTGGTGAATATGGTGATATGCACACGTCCTCTAGATCTATCAATAGTTAAAAAAAAAAAAAAAAAATACGAGTAAGACATCTGACATCTTCGTTACCTTTGTTAATCAAGATGTAAACTATTAAGATAGTAAAGCCTTGAAGTGTGTCAGGTCAAAGGAGGTCAGTCGCTCACCTGGAGTGACCTGTCCTGCACTTATATTTCTCTTGGGACGTTCCCCGCCAGGCCAATGATTATATGCCTTCAGTCTTAATCATTGACTTAAATACATCAGGAGGAGGAGGTGTCAGAAGGCGGTAAGGCATTTGTTGTTGTTGTTCACGGTCAAGTATTCTACATCCTGTCCCAGTACATGTAAGGACACAGATATGGCTCCCCGTGCCTGGTGCCACCCTCCACCCTCCCACGTTCAATACATGAAGGGCGTGGACTCCAAAGCGTGCGAGTCCGTGACCGTCCCGCTACACCAGGAACGCGCTGTCGTGTTGTCGTCACCGGTGGTGCTATTACGAGTCACTCCACGCCGGGAAAATATCAGCTCGTAACTCACAATTTGTGCGGATCTGTCAAACGGAACACGCAGCAGTGGGGCGGAAAGTGAGAGTTCCAGTTACGCAAATGGAAAGTTTCTTCAGTTAATTTGAGGGACGCTGCGGCCAGCCCTGTGGTTGCCTTTAAAGCCGCCAATCTAAGTGAATCTGATACAAAGGTGTTGATAACGTAGAGAAAACTATTCTGTAAAGTATTTTTGGGTCACTTTTCTTCACCTTCACCTGTATATTCAGTATTCGTGATGACATATTAGATACCACGGACAGTATCTTTTGTATATTTATGTTATCAAATTGGTCATTTTTCATTTCTCTTCATGCTCCTGCCACATCTAAAATGCAAATCAAATAGCATTTAATTAATTCTTATTTACTAAATTACCATAAATTTTCTCCCTTCACATCCACACCTGGCCTTCCCTTCCCTGCCTTTCATTCCTTCGTTCGGAAATACAAGGTGAGAAACTAAGGAAAAACTGTGTTCTTAATATTCACAGTGTCTTTAATTACAGTTAATGACAGAGCGTGAAGGGGAGGGGCATCATTTTCATCAGCGGAGATGGTTGAGGTGTTGGGGTCTGGGAGGCGTGAGGGAGGAGGGAGTAAGGAAAGGTAAAGGAGGGAGGAGTGATGGAGGATAAAGCAGGAGGAGAGGGAGCTGCCGGTAAAGTTTGTGGAAAGGAAGTCAGTGATGGCAGGAAGGGGCACTCCATGTGAGGCTTTGTTCACCCTTCATTGAGGGGAAACTCATTGATCAAAGTAATAAATGCCTTGTCATATACAGTACATTGCAGGGCGAGCATGCTACTTCCACATGGGAACATTCGGATAGTATAAAAGGAAAAGCGAGTAAAATACAAGAAGAAATCGAGAGTACGAACACAAAAGGATGAGAACAAGAGGAGAAGGAAGAGAAGGCGAAGGAAGAGAAACAAGAAAGAGCCGCAGTCATATAGTTGAGGCCGGACATGGAGAGACGACAGAAGATGAGGACAAACTGTACCTATTAACCACTACCTGTGTGGGTCGGGCCACTCAGAAATTAGGGCCTTTGCTCCTCCTCGACTCCTGATGAGGTCTCGGGAGCGTGATTAAGTCAAGGACCCCCGCGGACAACACTTCCGGCATGTAGGAAGGACTCACGGAAAGAGATCCTATGTCTTTTACTCCTGAAGCAATCTTAGCGAGACTATAAATAAGTTAATATAAAAAAATAATCACTATCTGTCAGCGCAAAGCATAAAAATCTGAGTTGTTGCCAATTACATTCGCAGATCAATATACTAAGTTAAGTTATGGTCAATTATGTTAATAAACTAAAGTTATATGAAAAAAGCGAGAACGAAGTCAATTAAATAGCAGAGCAATATTTAGGATAAAGTGTAACTAATTAGGATACTGAATTTTAAACATTGAGCAAGGTGTAGCCCGGAGCTGACACCATCTGCTGCCAAGGAAGTCCTGATCCCTTAATCTAAGCATCGAAAATTAGAAGAAAACATCCCGGATCCACACATCACTGTCGCCGAGATAAGCTTCAAGAGAACATTTATAAGTAACCCTGATTTTGAGGTTAAGGATTCTGTATAATTTCGCTCCTTCTATACAAAGACTACAAGAATGCGAAGGACATGTTTCTGTAGATTGAATAATTTTGATACATACAGTGCATATACATACATACATACATACATACATACATACATACCTATATACATACATACATATATGAAATCAATGCAAGTAGTAGTAGTAGTAGTAGTAGTAGTGACATAATCTAAAACTTATACAATTAACAAAAACACTTGGACACTTTCTCTTTTCCTCACCCTGTGCCTCTACTCGCCTCGCTGGTGTAGTATCATCCCATAACACAATGTGAGAGGACAGACAAAAACGTGGGAAGGAGGAAAAAAATGTGAGGAGGTGAAAGGAAGGAGAGAAAAATAGAAAGGAACATAGGAAGCTTTTACTTCTTCTCCGTGATAATCGAAGCTAAATTGGATACCTTCTAAAGAATCAAAAGGCGCAGAAGAGAGTGAAAGACTATCTCAATTATAAAGTCTATTGTTTTTTTCTAGTTCGTTCACCAATACCACCACCACTGCTGCCTCCACCACCACCCTATAAAACAATAACAATATCGATATCAACACCAAATAATAACAACAACACCAACAAACAGAAATACATAAAAAAAATGGCTTATTGACTGACTGAATTAAATAAATATCAAAACAAATAAATACAAATAGACAAATAGAGACAAATACAGACATACATACAGACAGACAGACAGATGGACAGACGTACAAATAAATAAACAAAACAAACAAAAAAAACACACTCACTCCTCTCCAGTAACACTTAAACTCAATATCACCTGAGATATTTGCATATTTGTAAATTAATAATGCTAATTCAATTCACTTCATTATGTCAACCATGTTCAACGCTTCTGGTTCCCTCAGGCAGATTAATTAGCAGCAAAGTGCTTTACATTCACCTTCTTAAGACCAAACCAAACTAGAACGTATAATGTATTCACTAACTCTACATAATGTGTCCTAAGCTTTCCCTAAGTCTTACATATTCAGTTTCCATCAAGCAAACATGTTACAGTTGAATTGAACTATCTTATTAGCATGATTAACTATAATTTAATTCATCAACGCTTGAAAAATAAACAGTAGCTGTGATATAGTTTAAGGTAATACAATGATATATTCGAGTTTTTAAAAGATCTATAATTTTTTTGTTAATTTCAAGATATTTTTACGACCAAATTATTAAGATGGAAAAAGATTTAAACACACTCCATAAAAGTTGAGTATGTTTAGGCAGCCATCTTCCAAAAACTCACGCAAACACACACACACACACACACACACACACACACACACACACACACACACACACACACACACACACACACACACACACACACACACACTCACACTCACACTCACACACACACACACACACACACACACACACACACACACACACACACACACACACACACACACACACACACACGATACATGCATGCTCAGGGACGACAAGCTCTGGTGCGAGGTAAATAACGACCTATTCATAGAAGCGGCAATGCCCGTCCTCAAGGTCCTCCTGAAGGCCTTGCTCTAGCGTGGCTGAAGGTTGATGGATCGGCGGGAGTGAGGCAACGACGCACCCAGAGTCCTGAGGCTGAAGAGCGTTCCTTGCGGGGATACGAACATTCCTGCGGCACCCTCGACCCTCCTCTCAGGTGACTCAGGTGAGGTGGCAAGTGTTCAGTGATGTGTTATGTGTACCTGGCACGCTAACAGACCATCCCCATACCTACACCCACTCACGCACACGCACATACCTCGCCTTCCTCTCCTCCTTAACACGCACGCGAAAAGGGGATGTGACATAAGCGCCGCGCCTCCTGACCTACTGAGCTTCGTTTTTGCCCCATTTTTTCCTCCAACGGGAGAATAAGGAAAAAACTGAGGTGTTGAGCTGTGACCTCCGCCTCCACCCAGGTAACGGATCCCCGACGTCCAGGCCAAGCGTGATTGGGTGACTCTTCCTCGTGTTGAAAAGGTACGGGGGACGACAGCTAGTATACGTGGTGGTGGTGGTGGTAGTAGAAGTTGTTGTTATAGTAATAGTAAGTAGTGAATAATCTTTCTATAAACAATTCTATCCTCCTCCTTATCGCTGACACATTCTTGTTATCACCATCACCACCACAGCCAACAACACCACGCTACATAATAGATAATCAATTAATCTACGAAACAAGGAACAAGTAAGATATTATTGATAACGTTTAAAACATTTAATCAAAAACAAGATGAACAGACATGATTATTTTATGTTCACTTTTTTTTCCTTTTTTTTTTTTCTCTCCCGTTTTCTGTACTCAAAGGTGACATTCGTTCGGCCTCGGGGTTCTGGGCACCAAAGACAAAAAATTTTGATAAAAACAAGTGTTCTTGATTGTTGAAATAATCACAACAGACTCACTCACGGAGCAAAAACTTATCACCCATTTGGGACGAAACTTTCACCAGGTTAGGCCGCCCAAGGGGATGTCCCTCCTTCCCTTCCGCCTTTTATCTCCTTCCTATCCTCTTTCCCTCCTTTTATCCCTCTTTTTCTGTTTTGTCTTTCACGTAATTCTCCTAGAAAATCTCCTGGGTCCTTCTTCTTCAAAAACAGGTTGAAGCCTCTCTCCCTCCCGGCCACACACAGGACCCTAAGAAGTGACTCCCTTGGTTCCGCTCCTCCAGATGGGAGTTGGGCTGCGCCTCCCACATTGTGCACCAAATCTTTCCTCAGCCTCCCAGATTTAGGTCAGGAAGGAGCTACAAAGAGACTGCCGGTCCTACCTGTCAGGTCTGGGTCCTCCACGGCACCTGAATCTACTGACGCCAGGTAACTCAATTTTCCCAGATCCATGACGCAGGTAAACTAATTTCCTCGAGATTTCCTCAAGAGCCGCGACCGAGGACAAGTGCATCAGTTTGAGAGGCGTGTTGAGAGCGCGACGAGATCCTTGTCCCTCGTTGCCATCAGCAGGTCCACGTCTTTCCCTTGCCTTGAGTACTGATGCACCTCGCCTGACCCCTTGCATCTGGCCTCGTCGGTGGCCTCGCTGAGGAGCGTGGTGGGTCCTGGTTAAGACGAACCATTACCTGGTCACCTGCCGCCTGCCGCCCTGGCCTCCCAGATGTTCAGGGGCCCGGCCAGCAGCTGGTCGTGCCCCGTCACGCCCATCAGGGGCGCCAGGAAGAATTCAAGGCAATATTTCGGAAGGAATTACCTTCAATACGTCTTACCCAGATTTCACAGTTATTACGATACGATACATGCCGAGTACATGGGAGAGTTTACGAGGCTGAATTACAACACCATGTCTTTTGTGCTGTGTCGGGAAGAGGCCATGTGGATGTCGTAAGTAAGGGAAGGCAAACCAGCCTCCTTGTGATCCTAATGGAGAAAGGTGTGAAAGATGATGCAATAACCAAATATGAGAATCATTGTATTTTTTCCCGTGAGGCAGACACAAACAGGCACTGCACGAGGATCATTACATAAAAATCGGATGCAAGTGTCTCTTTTTTTCATTAGTCTGTGGCCGCTCGTAGCAAGCCGTGTGGCCGACCACCGATATCTGGTAACAATCCGACCGTGAACAGGAGAACCGTGACCCGCCTGAGAACCCACCCTCCTCTGCCGCTCCCACACTAACTCGTAACCACACAGCTCTGGAAAACCGAAAAGCAACCGATGTAATCCGATTTCGTGAAGGACTGCGGTCGGTCCGAGAGCTTCGACTGACCAAGACCCACGATGCCGTCAGTATAAGGGTAAACAAGTGGTCGTGGGAGGTCCTGCTCCTGACGGTGAGATGTTTGCGCGAGCACACACGCACACACACACACACAAACACACACACACACACACACACACACACACACACACACACACACACACACACACACACACACACACACACACACACACACACACACACACACACACACACACACACACACACACACACACACACACACACACACACACACACACACACACACACACACACACACACACACACACACACACACACACATACACACACACACACACTATTCTGTATACGATAACCTAATGTTCCTTTTAGTGCTTTACTTTACATACAAAGTAAAACAGTTGTACTTTAATTATTCTTTTCAGAAACAAACGCCGGACACTCGAGGCACACCGTGGGAGCAGAGGAGTGTAACAGTTATTTCTTGTAAGACAATAGAGCATCTTTGCGTTATAAATACCAAGGAAGAGAAGAGAAGACAAGAGAGCGTCCCTCAAACACGTGGGAGGAGATTCAACAGGAACTTCCAGCACAGATATGGAAGATAATGATATTTTTCATACTCACAGCTATTGTTTGAAGTCACAAAAATAGAGCTCGAGTGCCAAGCATTGAAGTGAACATTTCCCTTAGTGGCATTTAAAGAGACAAACTGCCATGATAATCAATAAGAGGGTTCTTCCGCCTCTCCTTACAGGTGGATAAAAATGTATAGAAAACGTCGTCCCATGAATCCGTCCGCGCGTGCTGGTAATGCCTTGGCCTCGGGTGTCCCGGGGTGCGGCCTTTCTGGAGGCAACCTTAAAAATCTTGTTTTATATTACCACTTTTACAAGCTGCTTTGTGTAAATAAATTGAGCTCGGAGAGGCTAATGCCTGGTCTTCGGGAGTGTCGTTTGGTCCACAAAGCGACACTATTGAGGTCTGCGAAGCGAGTCTCAGCGGTTATGGAGTCTCCGAGAGGTGACAAAGACCGCCATGTCCAGCAGACGGGCAAGACAGACGCCCCGGCTCGCCCAGCACAAAGGGCCTGGTCCCCCGGGGCGCCACCCTTTGTACACGCGCTCATTTCACACCAAACTCGACCCCAAACTCATTTTTGCGGTCAAATCTTGGCGATAAAAAAGTAGGTCTTCACTTAGGAAAAATGACAC
>JAXIVD010000735.1:112500-115000 GCA_036785275.1 Cancer borealis | reverse complement strand
TTTGTGCTTATGTTGTTTGGATCATAACACACACACACACACACACACACACACACACACACACACACACACACACACACACGCACACACGCAGAAAAATTTAGAAATACAACATTTAAACGGCCTATATAGAATTAGAGGGTTTGCCTAATAGCACCCACTCTCTTATGAATCCCAAGATCAACACAGATGCAGGCGGATTGGACAAGCTCTGTGCTGATGTATTTGTGGCATTACCAAAGTATTGAATGAAGGTAAACTGGGAGACAAACACCAGACAGGGTAGGATTAGTCAACACTCGCCAGGTTCAGTGCCCTAACGTCACTATCTTCAGGTTAATCTCGGGAAAGAAAATACCGTTCAACAACTTTCTCCTAAATTGTGGAAATCCATGCATTCATTTTACCAAGCAAATAAAAACACCACAATACCAGGAAAAATAAACACATACAAGTAGACTGACGATAACTATTGTATTAGATAAGCGATATGAACAAGGTGATGGTCAGTGTCTGGACGGTGAAAAGGCAGAAAGGGAAACCGGTGAAGGGGTACAGTTGGCAGGGGAAGAAGGAGAGAGAGAGAGAGGGAGTAGTAGTGGGGGAGTGGGAGAGTAATGATACGTGCCGGCTAGTCCCTTCCCTTCCTCCCCTACTCTCTCTCTCTCTCTCTCTCTCTCTCTCTCTCTCTCTCTCTCTCTCTCTCTCTCTCTCTCTCTCTCTCTCTCTCTGTATGTATTTATTGTCAAAAAGGAACGTTATTACCATATTTCTACGAGAGAGAAAAAAAAAACTTACATGTGGTGATGAAGTTAGAACGCAAGAAAAGGAAAATATCAGCCATAAAAATAAATTAGATTCAAAGATAAGGAAAGACGTAGTGTGTAAAATAAAATATGTTATCGAGTGAATGAGAATATCAGTCAAAATGTAGAGATAACAAGAATATAGAGAAGAATAACACAAATGTGGAGAAGAATAACAAGAGTGAGGCAGTTAGCAACCCCGTCTCTTCTTCATTAACACGTCAGTTGCCAAGTAGAGAAAAAAAGATTCGCGCGATATGAAAAATTTATAATTATGTACATCCTGTTTTCTTTCCCTTACACATTTCCGGGGTTACTGGAGATGACGTGAGGCTGAGATTGCAATAGAAGAAACATTCGTATTTATTTAATCAGCACGTATCAAATTTCATTCATTTCCTTGTGTAATGTAAAATCCACACTTGCAAGTATTTCTTTTAATCTATCTTCAAAATGGTGAGGACAGTACAATTAACGTTAATGCAAATAATTATAGTTTGAATGGAAAATATTCATAAGCGGATGTTTGATAGTCTCATCCATAATTCTGTTTGTCTTTTAATCATATGGAGGAGATGAGAGAAGAAAGTGAGTGCAAGAAGTAGGAAGGGCAGGGAGTTAACTTAAAGTGAAGCACACTACAGCGGCCCTTTCCTTCCTTTCTGGCACCATGACAAGTCGAGTTTCATGTGGCACCATATGTTGACCTGACAGTTCCGCATTGCTTATCTGAACACAGTTATTACCCTTGCTTCAATCACATCAACTTTCCCTCTTGATTTCCCTGGATGTGAGGAGAGAGAAGGGAGGAGAAAAGGGCAATGATGCACCTTGAACTTCTGTCATCTGACCTGTCAAGCGTCTCTACTCTACCTCCTGACGGGAAAGATGGCCAGTGTCGCTCGTAACTTTTCTCTCTGCTTATTTGCTCCTGAAGGTTGGCAGTTGCACTTTCTCAATGTCACTTCAACACTTTTTATGTATGTGTGTGGTTCTGTAGTGACAATGACTGGTCTAGGATGAAAAGAAGAGAAGGACAGAGTTATGTGGTGCAGATTTGAAAGCATAAGGATGAAAATGTTTGGAAAAGGGTTAAGGGTAAAGGTTTTAGTGAGAGATCTGCTAGTGCGACGGGCATTGAAGAGAAATTAGTCATTATTTATATATGTGTGTGTGTGTGTGTGTGTGTGTGTGTGTGTGTGTGTGTGTGTGTGTGTGTGTGTGTGTGTGTGTGTGTGTGTGTGTCTGTGTCTGTGTGTGTGTGTGTGTGTGTGTGTGTGTGTGTGTGGGTGTGTGTGTCTATGAACGTAAAGTGTCACGCGCCCCCCCCCCCCCACACACACACAAACACACACACACACACACACACACACACACACACACACACACACACACACACACACACACACACACACACACACACACACAATACAACCTCATTCCATATTCTATCGGAAATGAAGAAGCAACGAATCCTAACTGACTACATTTAAGCAGGCAAGCAGACAGCGAACAGACACAGCGAGAGAGAAAAACACACACATTAACAGGCATACTCAACATGGGGGGTGAGTTAGGGGTTAGGGGGTTAAGACTGCCTTTATTTTTCACCTCTCAAGGACCTCCGTCAGTCAAGTCATGAAATTTACCCTTCCTCCCTAACCCCTTATCTACGCCTCTCCACGCTTGCACTA
>JAXIVD010000735.1:105000-110000 GCA_036785275.1 Cancer borealis | reverse complement strand
CTATCAATATATTACCATCGCCACGGGAGTGGTTTTCACACAGACGTACGCACGTCCTGTGGAGTAATTCACAAGATCTGGCTCAGGTTAAAGCATGTAACTTTTGGCGGTCTTTAATTTACACTCACCACACCTGCCAACTTGAGTCCTTCTGGTCCAGATTTTGTGGTACATCTCGTAGTTCAATGAACTGAAAAGACCCAGAAATTTCCTTGCCAGAGGGAGTAAAGTCAAGGTCGTTAATTATCATGTCACTGGATGTTAGTTTGGATACAAAAACGAGAGCAGTGGATGCTGATACTTTCATCTTTTCTTTTGACTCTCCTTTTTTTAGTGTGCCGCTATGTACCCAATTGGTGTCACTGACCCTATGATGAAGACATCATCGATCACGGAGCACAGCCAGCGGTGGCATCTCGTAGCAGCTGTAACCATTTCGTTGCAGCAGTGCCAGAGTTGTTGAAATGCTGCTGGCTATCTGTCACTTCGAAATAAATGCACTGTACTCTCCTTCACTATTGGTCACAGTAACCGTTATTACAGTCGTCATGTGACTGTACTATCCTTACAACAACCAGTAATGTAGAGTTTATCATAGACTTTCAGTGTGGCGCAGCTCACATTCTTGTAATAATGTATACTTCCTACTGGGACTATCATTACAATTTGGCTTCTGATTTCGATTAAATTCTAATTTCAACACGTATTACTAACGACTTTGCAAATGTGGAAGTTTCAAATCCCAAACTGAAAATAAACTGCTTATCCGTTTTTTCTTCTTATTTGTAAGCTTTGTTGTCAGACACATGTAATAATCTACCACTGATGTTAAGCTAAGAATAGATTTTTTTCTGTACTTTAAGAAACAAAAACTAACAAAACATTTTTCCTTAACGGTAATCAAGATATTTTAGAAACCTTAATAATACACAATAACAGAAATATTTTTCAAGCTAATCGTTTATCTGTCTATATGCAATCTGTATATTATATTATGCAGTAATTTACAAAACATTTGGCGCACGATTCAAATGAAGTCATAATGCAAGGATGAGGTCATTAGTCTTTCATGAAATTTGGTTATTGATGTTCTAAAAGCATCGATAAACATTTGTGCTTCAAGATGCAGGAAGCAGCGAGCGGGGTTCAACTGCCTTCCTTGCCACTCACTTACACCCGATGCAAAACACATTCCTTGCCACATGATTAGTTACTTTTTCATCATCGATATAACTCATTACGAATGGTCACCTTATGATTACTTTTGATATTTGTGTTTGATTCATTGCATTCTGAAAACATGAAGTACGAATTTTTATACCATCATGTAGTTTTGTTCCGTTGCGGAGAATGGGGCTTCTATTCCTTTACTTTTTCATGCCTCACACTAGAAATTTTTAAATTCTTTACTTGTTCTGAATTACGTGAATTTAATTGTCTCTCATGTACTACATTCACATCACTTGTTTTTGCTGTATTCCTTCCACCGACTCGTGCCAGCGATCCGAGTGTCATCCTAAGCCCATTATATAGCGACAGTGGCACTGATCTGGCCGTTTGACACACACGCACACACACACGCACACACACACGCACACACACGCACGCACACGCACACGCACGCACGCACACACGCACACGCACGCACACACGCATACGCACACGCACACGCACACGCACACGCGCACGCGCATACGCACATGCACACGCGCACACGCACACGCACACGCACACGCGCACACGTACACACGCGCACACGTACACACGTGCACACGCACACACGCACACACGCACACACGCGCACACACACCACACACCACACACCACACACCACCACACCACACACACACACACACGCACACGCACACGCACACGCACACGCGCGCACACACACACACACACACACACACACACACACACACACACACACACACACACACACACACACACACACACACACGCACATCTGTTTTTCTTGAAATCTGATGCTTGGAACTGTGTAGTGAGGTGGAATTCCTCCCGATGGGTTTGTTTATCTGATCTTCTTTCCTCCTCCTATTTTATCCTTTTACTTTCCCCTTTCTCCATATTTATAATTTCATTTCCTCCCTTCGTGCCCTTTGTTGGTCCCTTATATTGTCTTACATTAAGTTTTTCATTGACTCCCTGTTTTGATTTTGCAATCACTGAAAAACAAGTAAAATGTTTTTAAAAAGTGTACGGCATTGGTGACGCCACTTCAGTCACGGTAAAACCGGAAGTATCAGTTTTCAATTACGAGTGTTCGTTCTGCTTCCACGGGAACAGAAAATGTGAAGCAAGTAACTGATATATGATATTTACGGAATGCAGTGAGGCAAGGAGCTCGAGGTGAGGAGGAGCTTCACTCACGACTCATGGAGACTTGCACTTCCTGCCTCTAGGACGTTATGGGACATTTGAGAGGCACGTACGTCTGGCTGCGTGATAAGATATCTTTAGGGTGTTGCTGAAAATCCGAGGCAGCAGGCAGCAGGCAGGCAGTTTATGCTTGCTGTCAGACATTAGCTGGGTGTCAGCCAACACTTGGGTTGTATCCGAAAGAAGACATTTATGTACACAAATTAATATAACAATGCGTGAAAATATACGTACAAACGACCACACATTACATTAGTGTTATTGTTACTGTTACAAACGATTCAGCGATCAGATGCCATTGTTTTAAATCCGCAAAAATAATACTAGTTGTGATCCCTTGTACAGTGTGATGGGCGGTAGGACAACTCTGAAACAGTCAACAGTAAGTGGTCTTTGCTCTAATGGTGTTTGCACGGTTTCTTTTTCCTTTCTTACTTGCAGTCTGCTCTCACCTATATATATTTTGACAATCTATCAATCTTTCGTAGGTGTGACGCTCACTAGACCAACAGTGGAGTTTAGAATTCATCGGTAGCCAAGAATATGTTTATTGTTCACTTTGTATCAGCTCTCGTTCGTTATAAGATAAAAAATGATAAGTGGTAGTAGTAGAAGTAGTAGAAGTAGTAGAAGTAGTAGAAGTAGAGTAAAATACAAACGAAGCATCCTCCCAGTCCTACCCTGACCCTCCTGACCATTCTGTCCCTACAACAACGCCTCTCCCTTCTTCCCTGTGACCCTTACTGTGGCAGTGGTCACTGGGTCACTGGTAAGTGTTGAGTGATGATAGTGCGGCCTGTCACATCATTATCAAAGACACACACACGCAGAGAGAGAGAGAGAGAGAGAGAGAGAGAGAGAGAGAGAGAGAGAGAGAGAGAGAGAGAGAGAGAGAGAGAGAGAGAGAGAGAGAGAGAGAGAGAGAGAGAGAGAGAGAGAGAGAGAGCATAACTAGACAACATTAGGAAAATTAATGAGGGTCCACAGACAAAACAAAACTCGAGGTCACCCCATGCATCACAAAGTCACGTGACTTGGTGGGAGGAGGAAGAGGAAGAGAAGGAGAAGGAAGAAGAGATGGAGGTAGAGAAAGAGGAAGATGAAGAGGAAGGTGAAGAGAAAGATAAAACAAAAGAAAACTAGAATAAATAAAGAGGGACAGAAATAAATATTGCATTGCCTCCAAGAACACTAATGACAGTTCACTATCTTTTCTTTATCAATCTTTAAAGCGCAGACGGAGATTGATGTCCCCTACTTTGATAGAAGAGAGAGAGAGAGAGAGAGAGAGAGAGAGAGAGAGAGAGAGAGAGAGAGAGAGAGAGAGAGAGAGAGAGAGAGAGAGAGAGAGAGAGAGAGAGAGAGAGAGAGAGAGAGAGAGAGAGAGAGAGAGAGAGGAAAAAACGGAATAAAATGCAGTAAATAAGAGAAAAATAAACTAAATGGGTGTTGCGGAAGCATCGTTGCATCAATAAAAACGAAGATAGGAAGGAAGAGGAAGAGATTGAGAAAGAAACGAGGATAAAAATGGGAGATGAAAAAAACAAAATAGGAAGAAGAGCCAAGAAACCAAGCAAAGGAAAATTTAATGTTACAGGACACAGATAAAGAAGCATTGAGAGGAGGAGGAGGGGAGGAGGAGGGGAGGAAAGGAGGGAGGAGTTGAGGGGAGGAGGAGGACAAGGAGGGAAGGAGGGAGGGATTGACCGTGGGTGTAGGTGGTGGCATTTGGCAGAAGAGATGTGCCAGCAGCAGCAGCAGCAGCAGCAGCAGCAGCAGCAGCAGCAACACCAGGGGGCACGGGATTCCCTAGTATACACCCGGGATATATTCTGCCCTAGAGAAAGGGTTATGTGTATTCTGGGAGTGTAGGAGGATTACTACTGACGGGGTGGTATTAGATAGGAGAAAAGACATGAAGAGGAGATAAGAGAATGATAAGAAGGGGAAAGGGAAATGAGGAGATAGAGGAAAGGTTATTATATGTGAACAGGTAGTAGTAATAGTAGTGATAGAGGTGTAAGTTTTGTGGAATAGAAAGATAGACATGAATATAATTAAGGTAAAATGCAAAGCGAGAGAGGTACGTCATGAATCTGATAACATAAGAAGTTATAACATTGTATTGATGTTCACATTACTTAACAACATATCAAAATCAGGTATGTAATAATCAGTAGAAATTTACAATGTCATTTCATAGGCTGTGGCTTCTTATTTTTAACGAATAATCACACCACCTTCGTTATGAGGATGTCTCACTATTATGCTCAACGATGACTGGCTTAGACACAGTAACAACCTACAATATTAAGCATAAAGTTCGTACTCTTTTACCCATAGAAACACCTCTCACTCGGTGTGTTGGCTGTGACTTTGTAAAAACTCTCGGAACAATATTTGGCCATTGGTTGATACTATTGCGTCGAAGCTTAGTGTGGGTGTGTGCGGGCGGGGGTGTAAGTCGTATGTGAACCCACGCAAGTACTCAGTAACCCGCAGAACAACACACAAAGTTGAATACGGGGTTGGCAAATGTTAGACGAGCATCTCTATAGATGAACAAAGTGTATAGTAAAGGTTGCATCATAAGAAGACAC
>JAXIVD010000735.1:95000-100000 GCA_036785275.1 Cancer borealis | reverse complement strand
GTAGATCAAAGAGTGCATAGTTCTTTGTGACCTCACCACAGGTAACGAGAGTTCAAGGCAATAACAAGTTATTTTATTCAGTACAATATTTAGTAAGTAATTATAAAAGCGCTAAACAATATTGTAACTGTACCATTTCCTTTAATCGACAAGATATGAACACACACAAAAAAATAATCATTGCAATCCATTTCTTAAACAAAGTTGGTACAAGTTATTTAGTTGAACGAAGAAAAAGGAAGGAAGGAAGGAAGGAAGGAAGGAAGGAAGGAAGGAAGGAAGGAAGGAAGGGATAGGATAGGATGTTGTGCATCAACTCGTTCATCTTACATAGAACACAAAGGTGAAGTCATATGTTCAGTACACACTTAGGCAAACAAGAGCTGTTGCAAGACTGCTGTGCTAGGAGAAAACAGGAAGAAGAGGGAGGTGAGAGAACAGCTGGCTCAGAAAAGTATTGGGTGAGTCATATTGTCAGCTGCTGAATCTCGAAAACTTTTGGCTGAACACTTCTAAACAAGCAACTCCCAAGGAATGCACTGCCAGGCCTCCCACTGCCACGTCACCTACTACTACGTTGTGGTAATGTGCGACTCATGGGCGTCGTCACAAGTAAATAAAATTGATAAACTAATGAGTAAATAATACAATTTATGCAAAATACGAAATTACCTGATGAACAATTTTCTGATGTCCTAATAAGCGAGATAGAAACAGATAAAACTAACTAACGTCTTTGAGGTTACCATAAATGCATCATCGTCCTCATCATCATCATCATCATTATTACCATCATCATCATTTGTAAGTTATATTGTGCCAAGTTCGTGGAAACAGTGTCATATAATTTCATTGGTTTTCGTGATTCCTGGGCTTAGCGGGGCTTTCCCTTATTGACTTGGTGATTAATTTTTCTCTGCTGTGGCTGACACTTCCAGATGTGGATGAAAACGACCTTCATATGACCTTGAGTATTGAGTACAAGGCTGGCATGTGTCCCGCGACTCCACGCCCTTCCTGGCACCTCACTTGTCCTTGCCTGCCGTCACACCCCGCCCATGCACCAACCACGTTCCTCCCTCCCTTCCTCCACGCCCACCTACGTCTTAATCACACTCGTTTCTCTCTTCCATCGCACCCACTCACCTTCCAACTGCACCCTTTACTCTCACCCACACTCTGCCTTTTCACTGCGTCCTAAGCCATGGTTCTCCTCTCCCAGCACACCCACCCATCCACGCCCACACAACAACTTACATCTTGATTCATCTTTTCGCCTTCAAATCGCACTCAGACCTGTCTTACGTCCTCACATCTTCTTCAAAATAATATAATGATAAAAAGTTACATCCACACCCACCACCGTGCACTCAGCCCTTTTTTCTTTCTTTTTTTACCCAGTGACTGTTTTGGCTGCTATGTTGTACAAAAAACTTCCTTTTACTGTTGCCGAAAAAACGGAGGTGGAGGAAGAAATTATACTTTTCTACATTATCATCCCCTTCTTTATCCTTCTTTATCTTCTTCATTTAATGTTCTTTGCATGTTCTTGGAAGAGCGTAGTGAACGAGAAAGCAAACACACGTAAGTAAGGTGAGTAAGGTCACAGACAGTAATGGTAAGCGTTTCACTTTTACATCGCGCTCATGGTCGCCCTACATCCGTTAGTCACGCCTCTAAAACATTCACACCATCTTGCCATTCGTCAGTGCGTCAAGTAACAAAACAAAACGTGCCAAACAAAGATAGGGACTCACTCCATTTCAACACCAGAAGCTAATGGCCTGCTTACGTGGTTACTGGTTATAAGATGTTTACACTTGGCTTGGCACCGAAGGTAAACATTCTACATTGATATCTTCCCTTGGGAGTCTTCGCCCAATCCTTCCCTCCTCCTACGGCCAACGAGAGCCAGCCAGGATCTATGTATCACCTGTCACCCTGAATATAACTTCTGCAAATGGTCCTTCATCGTCAAAACTTACCGTAGTATACTCAGTAAATAAAACACTGATAGTCTTGTTATTATTTAGTCAAAAGTTTGTGAAGCAAGGTCTCAGTGGACATGAGTCTTCAAAATTTTTTAAATTGAGTTTGTTACCCTAAACATGGCAGAATAAGTAAAAGTAGCCAAATGACTTTCTTTTAATCCATTTTCTGTGATGGCATAAAGGATACGGCAGTACGGATGTTTCTGCGTATGTGTAGAATTCAGTATTTGTTGAACTGTAACGTAACGTAATGTAATGTAACGTAACTTTATTTGATCTAACCTAAAGCCTAGAGTGTGATGTTTGGTCCAAGTGAAAGTTCACAACAACTGTTTGTTTACAAACACAAAATTCTGCACATACGCAGAACTATTAGTACCACCGGACCTTCTATACCACCACAGCGTTGTTCATATAGGAAATTCAGTCTATTGCTATGTTGTTTATCGTGTTTTCTTAAACAAATATCAGTGGTTGAAATTCGGTAACGAGTAAGTGACCGCCACAGGGTATAGATGCAGTGTATGAACGAAGTGCAAAGGAAGCCTTAATTCTGGGCGAGAGCAGTCGGTGCACAGGTCATTCAGCTGTTCATCTTCCCAAACGGATTGGTCGATAAATGTGTGAACTGTGAAAACTCAGATGTCACAATGGCCCTGTGTCCAGGTATAATGGATTACTTTTCACCACAGGCTCTAAGGCCAATGTGATAGAAGATGAACGCCCGCAGCTACGCACACGTGCCTCCACTCTACACTTTACCTTTACCTGCACTGGTATATCTTTACTTAATGCTTGACTCAGTTTTGGTAATGAAGGTCTTCGCTTTCCTCATCCTTCATTTATATACAATATATTATTCGAAGCCATCAGATGCTGGTCACGTGCGGTGGGAGTTGAGAAAGGCACGGTTACTCACCGAGACACGTATAGAACGTTACCTTGAGGTAAACCAAGAAACAATAATTGTATCAGAAGTATAACTGTCAAGAAAACGTTGAGTCCTCACAGTGAAGAATTGTCCTTGACTACCATAACACTTCAGTTTGAGCGTCAGTAGAACTTTGTAGAATGCTTTGGCAACATTTATTATTATATCGTCAACTTGTTTTACGTCTCGTTGGTCGAGTTGCTTCGTATGTGATGCTATGTGGTAATGAGCTGCGATTCACATGAGCATTTAGGTTGAAAGCCGTGTTGTGAGTCATTAAGAATGTTATTTGTGTCAAGGTGATTCATATTGTTTATGTATGATGTGGTATAACAATTTGCAAGGATCTGATGTTAGTGAGATGGTAATATATTTAGCTGGATCAGTCTGGTGTCCTTCCTGTCTTGAATAATGAATTGATATTTGCCAAGAGTCAGTCCACGGATGAGAAAGATGATAAGGATTGGGAGTCGATGTCCTGAAGGATGGGCATTAGTAGAGGTGCACATGATTTAAGAATGAAGGCGGGAATGTGATCAGGGCCAGTGGATTTGGTAATGTCAAGTCCTTTCAGTAATTTATGTGTTTTGTTGATCGTTATGTCAAGGAAAATATAGTTCCAGTCAGAATGGTTACATTTTCACCCATTTTCACCCATCTCATTGCGTGACTGATAAAAGCGTATACCACATTTATTTCGTGTCACCTTTCGTTGAGTCCCTGTTGGCTGAACCCCGGCTCGGTAGTGGCTCCACCAGGTTTGAATACCAAGTCAGGTAAGAGGTTACGTAACGGTTCACATTTGCCGGACTTGCCTTCTCATCGGGCATAACTTTAGTAATAAATTTGTTTTAGCTCTCAACCCTGTAATTAGACGAATCTTGCAGAAAACCTAGTGTTATCAGATGCTCTAGCTTTTTTTTGTTTTTGTTTTGCCATTGTTACAGATGAGTGAGTAATTGTGATATTTTTGTTTATTACTCCAGGTGTTGGTGGGCACACCGGCAGACGGAATGCTGCGCAAGGGGGATGTCATCATTAAAATCAGCTGCACCGAGACCAAAAACATTTCACACCAACAGGCGGCAGATCTGTTCAATAGCGCAGGGAACCAGATTACCGTCCAACTCAAAAGGTGAGACAATACTATAACCAGAAAGACAAAAGAATGGAGAGAGTAAGGTAGGAACATATCAGAGAAGATACAGTTAGTCGTAAATTTATCTTATGTAGTTCAATTAATTAATATTCATATATCAAAATCCACGTTGTGTTCGTCATGTCGATGCAAGTGATGAGACACCAATGGGAGTATTGAGAAAGCTCACAGATCTACATAAACAAGTTATTCTGTGCTTGTCACTTAACAGGACTGAGTGTTCTCCCCCGAACACGTGACCGAATTCATATTGATATAGCTAGTAGTGGTGAAAATAATTATGAAGATAACTTTAGGCGATAATGAGGAGTCCGAAACACTTGTTGATTCATAGTGATATCAATATATGTGATATGCCGATGCCATAACACCATCAGACGTACACATAACACTCCCATGAAAGCATAATTACTGGTGTCGTTTCCTCACCATACCAGGCGATCCTCCCTTTCGTCACACTTGGCTGACAGGGACGGCAGTGACCTTGGCACTGGCTAGGAAATGCTAATCACCTTTTGTCATCCGAATAATATTTAAAGTTTTAGTGTTCATCATCACCTTACCCGTGTCGCAAGCAAGACGCATATCTTTGAAATTGAGGGTTGCACACCACTCACCCAACAACCATACGTATAGACGAGGTGAAGCAGCGTCAAATAGCAGTTGTCTGGGACGTGATGTATTTGAAATGACAAAATTCATACCCGAGGCCTCAATGTGATGACTATTTTTGGTTTATCACAGTCTACCCTTTTTCTTGACTTTCTACCTTTCCCTTCTCTCCTAGACCAGTCTCTTCCCACCCACCCTTTCCGCCCACTTGCTCTGCATTAAACTGAGTCACACCTTGGCACGGAGGACAAGTTCATGGGAAATAAGCGAGATGATTTTGCATGCCAGGCAGTTCGAGGTGAACAAA
>JAXIVD010000735.1:35000-92500 GCA_036785275.1 Cancer borealis | reverse complement strand
GTGTGTGTGTGTGTGTGTGTGTGTGTGTGTGTGTGTGTGTGTGTGTGTGTGTGTGTTTCCTTTTAGTCGTGATCGTCAGACTTTTGGCAGCCATTGAGGAAAAAAATATATACCTTTTATTATTTTTTTCTTCTCTCACTCCCAAGCTCATGTATATAAATAGCACAAGAGTACATTCACCCAGGCAGCAGTAGTGTGTTTGTAGGTACAGTGGGGGTCCCGCCTAGATCTATGTTGCTGATTTTTCTTTTAAATAACTCCCTTTCCTAATCTTGCCTCAGATAATGAAGAAGAAAAAAACTATTCGTACATTGCTTAAATAACAATGTATAGTTATTTTTTACGTTCACTAAGATGCTTATTACTACATGCAGAGTTTCCCATCTTCCTAGAGAGAATTTAGACAGTATAGAAAACGGGCTGTGTTGATCTCAAGGGAAAACGTATAACTTTTATGAGTAAACTTTTGTATATTTGACAATGAGCTTTAGAGTCTGTTTGGTGTTGAAAATTTGTATTGACATAGTTTACGATGAATAAGAACTATATCTGTATTATGATAAACTGTGTGGATTATCTTATGTGTGTGATAGTTTTTAAATTGACTGGTTACAATAATATGTGATGGAAATAATAATTTAAAAAAAAAGTGCCAGCACGCTTGTATTGTACCACCACTGTAAAAGTAAAGAACATACAAGGCAATGTGTAGAGCAATGATTTGTTCAGTGTACCAAGCAAACGATTAGTTGTAGTAGAGAAGTATTCAGAGGATTAAATGTCAGTGTGAGGACGAACAAGGCTGTTTTATGCAGGATATACTATAGTTTGTGTTGGTCATGTTTTTGGGGTTAAGGAACTGTGTTAAAGTTTGTTGAAAGAGGTAAAGATTTTTTCTGGTGGCATTCATGAGCTTCGAAAAGATAAACAAACTATAAAACTAAGAGAATACCCATATATAACACGTATGAGACAGGTGCTGCAGGTTTAAGTGGTAAAGTGAAAGCTTTGCTGAGGTCGACGAAGTGTGTTTGTAGAAGAAAAAAGGAAGATGATAAAAAAAAAGTTAGGCATGCGTGGAAAATGGAAGTGAGGAGAGGATATATTTTCTAGTTAAGGAAAGTTTACGTAAGGGATGTATGGTGGAGCCAAGATTGCCTAACTTCATGCATGCTAAGATGAGATAACTATATGTGTCACGTATGAGGCAAGGTGACAAGAAAATATATAGGGATGAGTCAGTTGTGTGTGTGTGTGTGTGTGTGTGTGTGTGTGTGTGTGTGTGTGTGTGTGTGTGTGTGTGTGTGTGTGTGTGTGTGTGTGTGTGTGTGTGTGTGTTGTGTGTTGTGTGTGTTACTGCAATACAAGAGAAAGCCCTTTAACTGTTCAGATGTTTTATGAAAGAAAATAAGTAACTTGTATGAATTTTCATCATCAACTACGTTATTTAATAGGACTTAACACCAAACCTGCACTCATACCTGTAATGATAAATAATCAAAATAATTCAAATGATAATGCAAATAAGAATGAAATTGTGATGAAACACAACAAACACTTGTACTTGTACTCTCCAATAATTACACGACGGGTCATGATAAGGGTCTAGTGAAGGGAGAAGGGGAGGAAATACTTAATTAACTAATTGAATTGAGTAATGATATGATTATTTTATGAATCTTGATTTCCTTCCAACACCTGTCACACCTCGACTTCGTCACAACAAAAATGTGTTCCATTACATGATGCAGTTATCTTTGCCATGTCTGACGAAAGAACCAACAATACAACATGGTAGTGATTAATTCAAGCCTTAGCATGAAAATAGGTAATTCACGGGAGTGTTGGACGAGTCCATTATCATGTGATGCACGCTGACTGAAATAGTCTCGTAATGGGTGAGATTCGTATTTGTTCGTAGATGAATCTTTCATTGGTATGGTAATGTCCTATATATTATTTATGACGTAATGCAGCACAGTTTTTTTTCTAACACATTTTCAAAAAGTGGGTTACATTCTGAGAGATCTGTAACATTGATTTAGTTATTCAATCATCAGACTCAGAAAAATAAAATGATTTTGTAATCGAGGAAGCATATCAAAAGTTAATTCGCATGCATAAATTCTACAACCATTACTCATAAGACAGAAACGTCATGTTCCTCAGTGTTGCATCAGGAAAACGTTAAGCATGTGCGTTGATGCAAAGCTGGTAATGCCTGGGTGAGTCAGGTTCAACTTGAGGCACAGCTGCACCGGGGTAGGTGTTCGGCATCATTTCAAGGGTCAAGGGTTACTAGGTAGAGGGGCGAGGAAGAGAAGTGGTGCTACGTGATGAGGATAACTTTGACCTGCTGCTACTGGCACTTTTTCCTCTTTCCTGTCCTATTTGGGAATTATAGAACATAAGTGATTGTCTGGCTGTTAGCAAGGCAATACGTGAATATATGAGGAAATACTATTGGGAGAAAATGTCCTCTAAAGTTGTCGTTGAATTTGATACCATGCATTCTCCCTCCACCCTGGTGTGTTACTGTGACTTGGCCCCTTAAAACTTTCATTCATAATTATTTGTTTGTCTTCAGATCAGTCATTGTTTACTTGTTAGAGCAGTGAGCACATAATAAATATTCTTTTAACAAGATTTGTTCCATATTCAATAGAATACACACGTGTGTGTGTGTGTGTGTGTGTGTGTGTGTGTGTGTGTGTGTGTGTGTGTGTGTGTGTGTGTGTGTGTGTGTGTGTGTGTGTGTGTGTGTGTGTGTGTGTGTGTGTGTGTGTGTGTGTGTGTGTGTGTGTGTGTGTGTGTGTGTGTGTGTGTGTAATCAAAATAGAGAAAGTAACACCAGTGAGGTGTGATACAACAACTGTCCCGCCGTCGTCACAATGGCGTCATTTCACGTCTACAATACATCCTCCACACTAAGACGAGGATCTGGTAACCTCGCCTCGCCACAATGGAAGTTGAAAGGTCTCGTCATGGCGATACAACTCCAACGTTATGACAAATTGTGAATCTCGTCCCTTTAATCTATTGAGAATCCTCGTGGAATCCTTATATTACAGTCAATGAAGATTGCACCACCTTACACCTTGGTAGTAGAGAGTACATGAGGGTGAGGTTCAAATACAAACTTAACAGTTCAAGGGGAGGGAAGAAACACTACTTCCGTTACAGTGGCAATTACTTCACTAACTACACTCAGTAATACATATACATATATATATATATATATATATATATATATATATATATATATATATATATATATATATATATTTATATATATTTATATATATATATATATATATATATATATATATATATATATTTATATATATATATATATATATATATATATATATATATATATATATATATATATATATATATATATATATATATATATATTTATATATATATATATATATATATATATATATATATATATATATATATATATATATATATGTATATATATATATATATATATATATATATATATATATATATATATATATATATATATATATATACATATACATATATATATATATATATATATATATATATATATATATATATATATATATATATATATATATAGTCATATATAGATAATTATCTAACTCTCGCTCTCTCGCTCTCTCGCTCTCTTGCTCTCTCGCTCTCTCTTTCTTCACACTAAACCACAATAACGATGATCACTCACTGATGGGGTCAGAGAAAGCAGGTAATTGCACGTGAGCCAGGCGCGGCACAACACCGTTACTGCCGTACCGGCCATGGGATTGTATGTGACTACTTCATCATCAGTTATTTTCCTCCATTAGGAAAGGAAAGGAGGTGCAAATAAATGTTCTTTCCTATGAAATTCCTTGTCACAGAATAAAGTCTATATTGTACTGTTAGGTTCCTCTCCGGGGAAACATGCCTTGGATAATCTTAAATGACGGCGTGTGTGAGGAAATACATAGTGAACGTTGACCTAGATTCCATAAATATCTTTAGGCCTCCTGTCTCGTTACATAAAAAGCAATGTGGTCGTAGGACGCTCCGCTCTGGGCGTAAAAAATAGTTACGCCATCGGGAGGTAGAAAAAAAGTACTGAGAAAGAAAATCGACATTTCAAAGAAGAATTTTATCAAACACAAACGAAAATATCCATATATGGTTACATTTAAGAACAGAATATCAAATCAACAAAAGATATATAGATAGAGAGAAAAAAAAGAGAGATATGGGCATCTGAAATAAGTTGGATGTGTCACAAGCAACCCAACAGTGACGACGACGTGGCGGGCTCAGTTATTTCTGTCTGAGTCTCTGAGTAATGCAATGACAGCGAAGAGTCGACTACCAATCGATGGAAAGCCTTAGGACACCCGGGACGAAAACTTTCACGGTGGTTCTTTTTTCCAGGCAATAAGAATCTTTTAAACGCCGAGGAAAGTACATAGAAGTCAAGTGGTGCCAAAATATCATCTGTAGACATTCTCACCCGAAGAAACTGGCACAAGAAGAGGCTAAACATAACCTGCCGGTGTCACGAGAGCATCTTAGAGAAGGCCAATTAAAACAGTCCGTTTCTTTTTTGGTGTGTGTGTGTGTGTGTGTGTGTGTGTGTGTGTGTGTGTGTGTGTGTGTGTGTGTGTGTGTGTGTGTGTGTGTGTGTGTGTGTGTGTGTGTGTGTGTGTGTGAGTGTGTGTATGTGTGTATGTGTGTGTGTGTGTGTGTGTGTGTGTGTTATGTAATGTAATAACAGGTGACTTACTGAACGCTCGTTATAGAGTCCTGTTACAGAGACTCTTGATGCATTTTTTCCCTGCGTCATACACTACGTTTAGCGTCAGATGTGCCGCGTCAAAAAGTAACATACCTAACCGTACATGATCTTAAACATTAGGCTACAGGAGAGCACAATATCTTTTGACATTACCCTGATCTTAAGTTTGCATGCAACTATTTACCGATATATTTATTTACTTAGTTATTTACTTATTCAGGCAGGACACGGTAGGGAAAAGAATAATAAGCCGAAAAAATATCATAAACATATACGTGACCTCAGCTCCTGTAATATTGTTATACTGACTGACCAAAGGAATACCATTAAATACGGTTATATATATCTGCTGCCAGAATGAAAAGGCACGGAATTACATGTTGCATTAGTTTTTGTCTAGAAAGGCAAGACACAAAGACCTAACATTGATAACATAAGAACACGATTTTAAGGAGTATGTGAAGAAAAAGAAAATTCGCCCCTTAGCTACAACAGTATTGATGATGATGATGAAGATGATATAAATAATAGCAAGTTAGATAGTCAGCCACGTTACTTGCAGGGTTTCGAAAGCACATATATACTCCTCCAAAAAAAAAAAATCAATATACAATTATCACTGAAAATTTTTGACTTGAGTGCACGCGAGTAATAATGAAAAAACGCTTGAGTGCCGCCACAACTAGAGCGAAAAAGTGCGAGTGTATCTCAGCGCGGCACCAGGAAGTGACAACCCAACTGTAGGTAGTTTCACCACCCACTCACTCTGTCAGCCGATGATTGGGCGCGTAATTCTAAATCCCAACGAGACTCCCCTCCGCTTTGGACGGTGAAGTGTTTATTTATTCTGCACGAGGAAAGTTGGAGTCTTGCCCATACAGCCTCTCTCCCTTCTCTCACCCTGCTATGTCCCGTCCCATCCCGTCCAGTCTATCCTCGTCACGCCCATCCTCGTCACGCCTACGCCCATGTCCACCGCCATCCCTCAACCTCAAGAGAGACGCAACTGGCGGAGCTTAGATGCTGTAGATTATTTTTTTATGAAGCGTTGTTACATATTAGACAGAGACCGAACTATTCTGATAATAGAGACTATGTGGGTGGGAACACACGCACACACGCACACACGTACACATACATATAAACATACATGCATGAATACATTATCTCTCTCTCTCTTTCTCTCTCTCGCACACTTCCTCCTTGCTTGGCCACGCTTCTTGCCTGTCATCCATTCACACCACAGCTGTCTAACACCCTCTCCCCACTCCCGACACTGACACTCTTTGATCACAGGCTGTCTAATAACACTTCCCTCATTCTCATCCATTTGTCGCTGCTCTCCTATCCACAGTTCAGTTTGCATCATGGCCTCGAACTTGAACATTCATATTTCATACTGTTAATCGTGAAAGTGTGGTATCTTGAGCGAACGTTTGCATTTCTCACTGCCTTAGGTATTGGCTCCTCCCTCCCCTCCCTTCCCTTGCATGATGTGATGCATTTAGCACCCGGAAAACCGACTAATGAGACACCACCCACTTGCTGGCCGGAGTGGAATGTGTTAAGCCTGCATGCGAGGAGGAGGGAGGTGAGGTGTACAGTCGCGCGGGTGACGGATTATGTGTGTCTATGGAGATTATGTGTGTCTATGGAGATGGGTCAACGAAATACCACCTCATTTAGATTTTTTTCTCGGGTAAATTAATCGAGTAATTGAATAATCTGTATGAGAGATAAAAACAAAAATATAGTTACATAACTATATAGTGGTTATACTAAAATTGTGTACTTCGTTATTGTTAATGTTCCTTATTTTCCCCTTAATCATCCCCGTTAACGTCTTAAGAGTATAGAAAGATGTCACAGATGCTGCGAATATCATATTTTTCAAGTTCTTGTTACAGAAGTATGAAATCTATCGCTGTTTTTGTAATGACTTTTAACTGCTTGACTAACTTTCTCATCTACTTTCCCAATTACTTTTTAGTTGCATCGTGGAACATAACGACAATTGGCGAGGAATAAAATGCAGTTATCCACGTTATGAAATATTTTAGTATGTTCTTCACTGCACACTTTGTCGTTTTAAATCTTTACAAAAATTAACAGACTGAAGGTCAAATGCCTCTAGAAGTTTCCCAAGGACATTAGGTAATTTTTCCACTCAATACCGTTATCTAAATCTTAACATGTGTCCCTTATCTCAAAGCTTCATTACAATGTAAATAATATTAACGTTTGATGTCAGAGCTTCGTTGGAATGTTATATCACAGGTGTTTCATAACAACTCTATCCGGAAACACTTGCGACCACAGGCACCTCTGTTAACCTTGTTTATATTCAGTTCCATTATTCTGAGTAGCTACATCGATATCTTAAGAATATAACAAAAACTGCTAAACGAATCATATAGCATAATATTGCACACGTACCCACGGAAATACGTACATTCACACACTATGTAGATAAATTTGAAAAGTTTTGGTCGCCTCGTATCAGCAATGTGACAGGTCTCCCTCTTCCATCGTATACACGTCTACCCTGCGACCTCAAGCCAACGTTTCCGCAAACTTGCAGATATAAGCCGGTTACCCACCTTCCCCTGCAGCCTCGAACCTGACCCACACCACCACGAGGCCAAGGCACCACGAAGAAACTGTTAATCTAGTAAATATGACCGTAGTAATTCTTGAAAAGTTATTTATATACTACATTATGCATTCTAGTATGTATAGTAAATGAGTTTCTTCTATCACGTATTTGATGGTTGACTATGTATATCAACAACAGCGTCAAAGGTGTTTTAAAGAGTGGTTGGAGGCTAATGTGATGGTCGTGCCAAGTAGTGTTTAGATATTCTGAGAACAGGCGATGAGTCACTCCCTCCCTCTAGCTCTTGTCTTTTAACTTTTCCCTTCACCTCCCTTTTCCCCTTTATCCAGTCCTCTCCCCTTCCCTCTATCTCGTCTTCATTATGTCCCTTCCTTTTTCTACGTATTGTGGTCAGGCCTGCTACTTCAACCTTGTCACCTCGTCTTTTAATCCTATCACGTGCGTTCACTACAACTGAAGTAAGCCACGTGTTCTGGTATAATAGGTTTTGTATTCACCTGCATCCCCCTTCCGTGCCTTTTCATCGTGCAGAGAAGTCGCAGTAGTAGCATCAGTAGCTTTATTTTTTTTTTAGCATTGAATAGGTTTACAAAAATAATTGCATATATCAATAAACGGCCAGTTGTAATTTAATGGGTAAATGCAATTCCTTGAAAAAATATATATATATAATACCCTTAAAAGCCGATCCTTTCCACTATGTTAATCCTGAATGACGTGGATGACGCCTCACCGAGTTACTGCATCGTTCCGCTTGCTCTTTGAATCACGCTGACAGGACGGTAAGGAATGGGACGGGGCTGGTTACCTCCCCCCATACTACCACTACCCAGCTCTTGGCACGCATAACCTCTCCCTCGGTCCCTTAATAACCACCAACCGCCAACTCGCTGCCATACATATCTCTATCCTACAAAACCCTAGATCGACTCAGGACCAGCAGGACGCAGGTCGGTCACCAGGCCAAGCAGGATACGCCACTGCATGTTATCAAGCTACTGTAAGGAAGGAGAGAGGAAATGCCGGTGTGATGATTGAGTGTTTTGTTGCAGGGCGGGCGTGCAGTCGGCCCCTGTCGCCTCAGCCTCAACCACAGTGCCGCTTGTGAACGGCAGTCCGGCCCGCACCTCTGTCCCAGTGCCAGTGTCCGGTGGAGTGCCGCTGCCAGGTATTGCCAACACATCCTTAGCGCGGCCAGAGGTAAGTTCTATCCTCGGTGTGTTTTGTCTTTAGTGGTGCAACTATAACTCGTTTCGGTTTTTGGATCAATTTAGATTGTTGATACTCATGAATCGTGTTCAAATTTTGCGAATACTACAAAAACACAGGTACAGTTCTGATATCAATCTTTGGATGTGGTTCATGTGTGACCACTCCAGCATCTCCTTACTTAAACTCTTGGTCAGCTAGAAGCTCGTAAGAAATGTTCAGCTTTGAGTAAAAAACAATTCGACATTGATACGAGATCTCATTGGTTATATGAAATAATCTTGAGGTCTGTTTTGATTCCAAGTCGTCCAGATAAGCTATAACTGAACAAAATATTATGTTGAAAACTGTGGTTAGATGACAAACATTATACCGAATTCAAAAACTCTTCAATTTACGTAGTTGTAAAGATTAAAGGATCATTTAAATTTCAAAAATTATATTAGTAATATCATGCAGGATATTTTTTCATAAATATACAACGAATGACACAATATATATATATATATATATATATATATATATATATATATATATATATATATATATATATATATATATATATATATATATATACACACACATAAAGAGGCGCAAAATTGAGTACTGCCTTGAGCCAGTCTGCTTTGTTAAACTTGCATCTACATACAGTAAAAATTAGTTCATCAAATAATGTCTGCACACTTAGCAATGCATTCAACAATCAATTCACAAGGCGGTGCCCTTCCCAGCCTCTTTGGGGCAAATGTTCTTTAACTTACCACCATGTATGTCCGTCCCACCAGAATCCCGTCGTAAACTCCCTTCCCAAGACACAGTTCTCCCTCAAGAGCCACTTCGCTCGACAGCAGAAACCACCACCACCACCTGTCAACAACAACTTGGAAACTTTGTCTATCCAAACCCAGGTATACTGATGCGTTGGGCGCGTCAGTCCTGCCCAAACAACGATAGAATTGTCTTGCTCTCAGGGAGGGTTCATCCCTCTTGGTACTTGCGAGTTATTGTTGTGTTTGCCTGACACTCTAGTACCTAAAGTAAAGATGCACCATTCTTTCAGTGATGCCATGACAGTGTCCAAGTAATATTTAGTTAAGTGCATGAGGACATGGTAATTCAGTAGTTTGTACTGGCATGTCACAATACTAGATCTTGTCAACCAAAACTGTATCTCCTAAATTATGACTTACATTTCCACTGTAAAACAAATAGCATTTATTAGGACACGTTGTTACTATTGATGTATAATTTGTCTAAGTTATTTCACTGACTTTAACGTTAGTCTGAGAGTCATTGTGTATGAGCACTTGGTGGTATTAGCAATACACACTAGACTGGAGGAGCTTATAAATGTGATTTAGACAGGTAACTAGTCTTAAAATTTGAGTGTTGTCACATTATTCCTGTTTCCCTCTTGTGGTCAGACCTTGTTAGGTGCATGCTGCCTTGGGCACTGTTAGTTAGTATGTTAGTATGTTGTGAGCAGCCTCAGAATGTGAACACCATAACATTGAGTCAAACACTTCCTAGTTAGTGATTTAGTCGAGAAACTTAGCAGCCATCCGGTCCCATGGGTTTGTGATTGGTGTAGACTATTTGTATGAAGTACAGGATCGCTGACAAGGTGTGTTGTTGTGCAGCCATACCGCACGCTGCCCCTCCTGCAGCCTTCCGCTAAGCCACGCACCGACTTGGGTGTGAGTGCCATCAGTCATCTCGGGACGCAGGAAGATTACTTCATGATGCCACAGTACGTGCCTCAACCTCAGGCGGTAGCCAAGCAGGACGAGCTTTCGATGAAACAAAAGGTACGAAGGCCGTTTGAGGCCACTAAAGCCAGTGTGGTAAGTGTGAAAGAGGGAGAGGAGGAACGGAGAGCCGCGCCGCGATGCACTTTGTCTCCTATAGCAGGAAGCGACGATCAGGGAGGGGATGGGATTCAGTCGGAAGAGCCATCGCCAAGTGAGGGGATAGGAGAAGACATATCAAAGAAAAATAAGAAAGAAACCCCTAACAAAAATGTCAAGAAAATCAACAAAAGTACATTTAAAATTGGAGGCGAAATAGTCCAGTTAAAAAAGCCACCGAAAACCTTGTTGGTTAACATCGATAATGTTCCACCACAGATTCAGTTAAGGAAACACAGTGAAGGTAACCTGTTGACTGTGAGCGGGGACGATCGAGAGGAACAAGTTCGACTCAGCAGCAGGTCAGCGAAGGGAAGAAGCCGATCCCTGGGTTACAGTGTGTATACCACCCAGCTGGACGAACACTCAGAGCAAGTCCTGCTGACTGCTGACAGTGTACTGAGCCTTCCTCCGCACCCTGAATTAGATCAGTCAGACCAGACAGTGGAGTGCACTGTTCAACTAAGGGAACCAATAGTCGAACCGGAGACTAGTACGGTGGAGGCGGAACACACGATCAGGCTCCCGCAACCAAAGCCAAAGTCTGAGGTACAGTCAGTGGACGTGTCTCAAACCATCCGAGTCAAAAGAGATTATTACATGTGGTGATCAGGTGCCGCCGCAGCTCACCCACCTGTACCCACTAATAATTCAGTGGTCAGATACAGAACGCTTCTAATGTGACACAAATTTACTCCAAAAATTCAAAAGAACATAATCATTTGTATGTGGAAAAAAGTAATTAAATTCAGCGTAATGTTTCAGTTTAATAATTCACACCTCATTCAGTCTATGTTCTTTCATGACAGAGTTTTCAACGAAAAGTCTTCATGTCAGAAGGTAATACCATATCAAAAAATGTTTCCTCCTTTGTAAATGTTGCGGCTTTTATATACTGGTACTTAGAACATTTTGAAACTGCATTGGAGGTAGCTGTATACTATTTACATTTACGTATGCATATTTAGTAAATATCCGAAGTGGCTTTGTAACGAAGTTATCCTGATGAGAGAATTAAACCAAACTGTGGCTGCCTTCAGATTTTGATTTACATATGTAAGCCTCAACTCTGAGAGCCGAAGGAACACAAGGTCTATCACAAAGTGTTGGGCCTCGCCGGGTCAAAGAGAGCTCGAGACAGTACGCAGTTGGGCGTCATCTTTGTGTTATTAATAACACGAGGCTGTGTTACGTTGAAGTGAAGCAGCGAGGGTGACGAGTGAGATAGGAAGGTAAAGGGTTGGTGTTCAGGCAAGGGATTATGGGAGGTAAGGAGGTGAAAGGGTGTGGGTGAAGGAAGCTTGGCAGGAAACACTGGATGAAAACGGCGCGGCGCCTCCTCTCCTTCTAGCAAATGGTGCAGTCCTATTGACAGCTAACTCGCTCTGTTCCGCCCGCTTCTAACCCAGTGCGTTGTGCCCATCGGATGGTGCCTGATGGTCCCTCGGCAGGACCAGCAGTGTGCCGTGTATGATGCTGCCTAGCGGAGTCCCGTCATGCTGGATGACATACTCAATGTCACTTCAGCTTCTCACTGTCCACACAGGCGTGACGCAATATATATTCTGATGAATGCACCAAACAAACAAAAAATAAATCGATGAATCAGAATATAGATAAACAGATTAATAGAAGAAAAAAAACGACATATACTGTATCATACTCTATATGGCATACTGGTTCTGGTAACATCACTTCAAAACAAGTTTTGAGTCCTGATTGCTACTTTTTATTTAATTAAACTGTGTACAGTTCTTCGATATGGCGTATGTGCTAAAAAAAAAAACATTATTTTTGCCCAATAGCTCAGCTCTTAAGGAGAGTGACCCTGATGTACGAGCACCCCCACGTTCACCCTCAACTGCAATACTCTCGTGTGATGCCAAGTGGGTGACACAGTTTTCCTTTTGTGTCCCAGTAAAACCGTACACTTACGAAACACTAGAAAGTCATCTATATTGGTACTTCATCCCACCAGAGACGAGATACCGACCCGGGTGCCAAGAGAAAGGTTCACGCAAAATATATTAGTTAGTTTCACACAGGGCAGTGAGTGGAAGTCCTTCAACGTTACTCTTACCACAGAGCTGATATTCTCACCAATCGAAGAAATGGACACAGTAAGTAAACACGATGTTATAGTGTGCCAGGCATGCCTACCGTTCATTAATACAGCGGTACACACACATAACTAGTGTGTAACTCATCAATACAAGCCGTGGAAGCTGCTGGCGTTGTCCGGACGGTGACGCAAGTAAGGGCCGTGTCCCCGATCGGTCACTGACTCTTTCCTAGGTTGGATTGACATTCTAATTTTGGCGACAACTTTCAAGTCATCCATCAGAAAACATTTGTGAATGATAGTAATGAGAAAAAATGATTCGATTGTTGTTATATGTTCAATAACATGTAACAACCATAGATGAAATACTATTTGCTTTCCAACACAATGCTATGTTGTTTATCATTCAGCTGAGGACTCACTGGATAAGGAATCATTTATTGAATCTCTAAACGATGAAAGGAGTTAAAGAAGTCTCCGTATTCGTATCCTATGTCCCTACTATACAATTGTTTCATTCAGGGATCAACTTGGAAGCGTTACAGAAAAAAAACTTGAATGACTGTGACATTTCAAGTTGTCAGTGGTGCAGAAAAAAAACATCCTTCACATGTGGCCCGACACATACAAAATGGCATGTCAAGGGAATATGAATAACTTTGAATGTTAAATAATGCATAGTTATGAAGGTACGTCTCGCCGCAGCAGGGAGAAGGGGTGCGCTCAACGAGTGGTGGTCTGGGCCTGATAAATGCTGGTGGCAAGGGGCCAAGAATGCTGGTGTCCTATGTGGCATAACGCCACTGCTACTCAAAGGTGATGGTGCCTAGTGGCTGGTGACCCTTCAAGACACATGTAATCACCAGTTAGTGTTCAGTGTACCTGCTCGGCCCACAGTGCCACAGTGCCACAGTGCCACAATGTCAAGTCAGTCATCTGCTGACCATCAGGTAAATAATAATAATATAATATTCGCCTTTACCGGACATATCCCACGTGAGCACCGGGTAATTGCGTCACCATCTTTGGCAGCAGCAGCAGCAGCAGCAGCAGTAATAATCCTTAGCCTGGTTTTTTCCCTCCATCTAACAAGAAAAGCTTCCCTAATTAACCTTATCTGTCATTCCCGCAGGATCAATATTATGTGGGTGAATTTTCTTATGTTTTAGGCTTGTTTATTTGATTTATTTTTAAAACATGGACACATTCATGTTAGCTTTGAGTAGCTTTGCTGAGCTTTACAGACGAGTCACATATACTAGACTCATATCACACCAATATATTTTCTAGATAGCGGTGACTATTTCATTTAATTTGTGCTCGAATTTCTTTATATTATATCATAGACGGCGAAGGGCCACCAAAAGCGATTCTATTAGCTCCTTCCCATAATTTTTCCATGTAAAAAAAAACCACCTTAATAATAGGTAAAATAACTCCCAATCTTCCTCCCTCGACCAGTTTCTCCTTCCCTCCTATCCCATCCCTAGTGTGTCCTTCGCCGTGTTTGTAGTTCAATTATGAGGTATCCATTGAATAAATCTGATTATCGTTGTGTTCTCCTCCCCCATGGCTCCCTTGCTGTATTCTAAATTGGTAAGTGTGTCTTCAGTGCACAATTGCCTGCCACTCTTCCTTGCCTGTCCTGCTTGTCTTCCCATAACTGAGCGTGGTGCCTTTCTCACCTTCAACATTCTCTCCACTGTTCATTTCCTTACAATTGTCTTGACCGCTTACTTTTCCGGATCTTGCCTTTCTTTTTTCTTGTTTCTTTTGTTCATTACATCTGGTGAAGACTTGATAATCAGTGGTGGCCGCAGCTGTTTTTATCTTATGCACTTGTTTTGATTTGATGAAGTATAGTACCTTAATTAATGTTGCAACTATAGCTATACATAATTTAAGTCTTACTGTGGAATGTTGAGGAGACAAGTTAATAAATCTCTTAATTAAGCCTCAGAGTCTGATATAATTAATTGTTGTCTATTTAGGGCTATGTAGGAAATTCTTGCCGCGGCCACCCAGTCTTAGCACGAACATACTAACATCCGTCACCTATGCCTGTTCCCTTATACCTTACAAGTGACCACAACAGTTTGATGATACTTGCCAATATTTTACTGTATGTCAATAAAACCTTAGCGACCATTTCCTACAGTATTCACTTATACTTCCCTCGTGTTAACACTACAGTCTTGGGGCATCCAACACTAACACATACTCCCCTCACCTCTACTTGAATTATAACTACTTAAGGTTACATAACTCCCACGGAAGATCATTGCGTCCACATACTACCACCTTCCTACAGATACTTCTTGTTTAACTGACCCACTACAGAGACCCTGCATAGCTACACCTCAACCTCTATTCATCATCAGATTAATAAATTCATGTGGATTCAGTTATGTGAATGATCTTAGTAAAATGTTCATAGTGCACACACATACATACATACATACATACATATATATATATATATATATATATATATATATATATATATATATATATATATATATATATATATATATACACAAACATATACACACACACTTATTATCGTTGTAACGAGTATCCCTGATCCCAGCATCACGTAGGAGTGCAACACTCGCAACATCAAATACCCAAAGAAACAGTAGACAATTTATATTGTTTTGAGTTCACTTTGGTCCTAGAAGATCCCTTTTCAAGGCCGATCAACACATTAATAAACGATTGAACACATTTACACTTTACACTTTGTAAATGTGCATGTAAACACTTCAAACCTAGAATGATACCCAGCCACGTCCAACCACCCATGCACCCTGCACGCCCGCACGCCCGCATGCCAGGAGTGAACCTGTTCGTTGCCCACTGTGTCGTGCTGCGGGAATGACCGTGATGTTGTATTCAATAATAATGTGATATTGTTTTCTTTATTTTGGCATCACTTTAACACAATATTTAGGGATTAGTCATATCCACTTTTCACAAAACCTGTGTTTTGAAAGCTGTAAAAACATTTTCCTTCTATTTAGATGTTACCTGACTTAGTGAATACACGAGTACAATCTGAACACTGTCCTTGTTAATTCAATCACATAAATAAACATCCCCATTGCGACTCATCTTCTACTCGCTCACTATCTCCATCTCTTTATGTTGAGATTAAAGTATAACACAACTTTTATCCTTCAGGTTGCTGGTACCTTGCAACATCTCCAACAGGCTCAGAACCTTGCCGCGCCCGGCGTACAGTTGCCCTCCGGCATCCAAGTGAAGCAGTATAACACCCCGCTGCCTCTCTACTCTCAGGAAAACGTGCACGAGGTTCTCAGGATGCAAGCCTCTCAAGGATCGAACCCCGGACTCCCGTAAGTACCTACTTCCCAGGCCGCAGTCAACAATGTATTGTCAATTGGGTATTTCTGACTGTTAGATGAATCATAATGTGTTAATTCACAGTCTAACAGTAAGAATGGGGTGAAAATTAAGGGTCATTAATTTTGGGAACGACAGGATTGTGAGAATCGGTATTTTTCTACGTATGCGGATGAATGCTTGTTTGATTGGCAGTGTTGGAAGGTGATGAGCCACCTCTATCAAGGCTATTTATAGTCTTACATATTTAGTATCACTCCTTTACATATTACCAATAAAGTCAATTTCACCTGATAATCAATAATAAATCTGCCGTTTTCTTTAGTCAGTTTTACATGACCTAGTTTTCCATTTCCTGCATTTAAAGACAATAATTGAAGCTTGAACTTGAGTTCCCTTCATTATCATTAGGTTAACCTTCCTTTACGTAAAAATACATTAGTCCAGCACAGGTATATGATGTAGGAAAAAAAACAGCTCACTATAATCTGGAATCGGGTAGAAGTAAGATTATCTAGATCATGACACATTAGTTGAAGAAGCGGGTTGGTGAGAGAGTGGCTCATATCACCAATGTACCAAGTGGCGTGTGTGGCAAGCGTGGGTGTAATGTCACGTAACTGTGAATGAAAGTCACTAATGATTATTTCGTGAGGAGTATATTCAGGAAACAGAGGTTCATAATCTAATTTCACCTTTCTTCCCCTGACTCCGAATGTTTATCATACTTTCCTCTGATCAGGGATGAGAATACGAATTAAGTAATCCAAATTGCCGTCCTCCTCATTCTTATCATCTTTTAAATCCTCCCCTTTTCCCTTTTTCCCCTATGCATCAGGTAATGATTGTCCTGCCTTGAGTTTGTCCCTCCCCCTTCCTACCAAACATCAACTCTTGAACAAAACCTAACTCTTACAAGATTCCTCCTTACAAAGTGTTTCCTCTTCCTATATATATTTTTTTTAAGTAATGATTTCACAAGGCACCATTTTTAACAGCTTTGCTAATCTTGACCTTGCTGCTGCCTGCTGTTTCTCAGGGGGAGTCTTCCTACCGGTGTTGATGAGCCCAAGGTTCAGAGAAAAACGAGGCAAGTGGACTTAACTTTCCTGTGCAGTAGTAGGTGACCTAGAATAGAAAATATAGCACAGGCGACAACTAACTCTAGGAAAGTATCACGAGACGCTTTCTTTTCCCCCTTGCACTGTGTAATTGTAGAACAGTTATCATGTGAACAGATCAAGACTGAGAACGAACCTCCCCACAAGATGAGGTGAGGCGTTAATCTCCTCCTAGACTCATGACTGTAGAGAATAAGCGATCACTATACTTACACTTTTTTTTTACGACATTCTTGACTGATCAAACACAAATCATTGAATATATTCAGTGTTTTGTGATGGCGGAGACCTCGTCCTTTTCCTCCTCCACTACACATCTCTAAGAGCCGTCACGTCAACAAGTAACCCCTTTGTCTTATCTAAAACGAAGCAAAAACCATATGACCAAGCCACTCTAAGGAAAGGATAGTGGTTTTCAACGTAGTTTTCAAGTTCTAAATTAAACGAAAATGACGATGTGGATCTGAAATATGCGCGAACCTTTATAATTTTGTTCATGAGAAAAGTTTCACATGTTAAGTTTTATGAGGATATTTCCCTTACCCTTTCGTGAGGTATATCTATGACGAGCCGGAGGAACAGACAGTTTCCATACATACAAAGTAACGACAAGTTTAATTTCTCAAAATATTCGATTCTGGGGAAGATTGATCTGTAATTGGTCTTTCCTCTTCCCTAGCTCCTGTGTCTCCTGTTCATCTTATCACAAATACAGATTACAGTGACAAGATTACAGCGTTTCGTGTCTAACACTTTTTTTCCAAATGGTCAGTAACGACATCGTACGGAGCACCTGCAGGATATTTTTTTTTATCTTAACGTCTTTGTTTCACCTGTGTAAGCGCTTTTGTTTTCTTCTATACGTTTAGTATTGTGCATTTGTTTTCATTATAACACTATCTAGATTACGTGTTGTCTTCCTTGTTTTTCCTTGTTTTTCTTCAGTGTATTCTGGAGAGCCATACACTTGAAGATATGACTGTTCTGTGATATTTCCTGTGTTTCACTTGACACTGTAGATCACTTCCTTTGAATATTTTGTTATGTGTCTCCTTCTGACAATCTTAATACTATCACTCCTTTTCCATGGCAAGAGGCGGCAAAGCTGGCCTTCTGTGGCATCATTTAAGTCATCTATTACATGTTTGTCTTTTTCCTATCAAGATAACGTGAAAAAAGATCAGAACCTCTGTTTTCATCCTTATATCCCTATTTCTTCATATCATTTATACTGTTTTATATATAATGTTGTTGTGTAATCTATTTTAGCATTCCAACATTGTCACCTGTTGATTGTGTGTATGTGATGACTATCGTTGTTAGTATAATAGTGAATGTTTAAATCAGCATGCTAGTTGACTCCCGCGAGCTTTAGCATGTCTGGTTGTCCCGTCTATACGTGTTGATATCCATAACAATGTGTGAAATGTTCCATTGTCTAGTATTGTGAATCACCGTTCTAATCAAAGCATCATGGGAACTCCATAATGTACCCTTAGTAATTGTTTTTTTTAGCAACATGAGTCAGGAGGAATGCCATTTATTTATCTTTTTTTCTTGGCCGAGCTGCCTCCTACTGTCTCCAGGATGTGATCGCTGTTGTTTCTCTTGATTGGGAAAGAGGATAGATAATCTGGCATCCTGAGGCAGGTGTAAACAGCTCGCGACACACCAGTAGATTTTAACCATTTCCCGCTTGCAGCTGTAGTTCATCTCACTAATCTTCTCACTCTCTGTTTCATCCCGGTTGGCTGACGACTGTTGTAACACCGTCAACCTCAACAACATGTGTCGTCATCGGCCGTCCTCGTCCTCGTCACCACTGCGCCACGCTCGTCACGGTTCACTTCCACTTCCACTTCCCTACGCGTGTTCCTTCGCTGTGTCTAACTGATCCTCCTCCCTCGCCTTGGTTTCAATTTCTTGATTTTCTTGATTCTCCCTGTGTGTTGCATTGGCCCGCATGCCTGGCGCTGCGTCCTTCCGGGCATGCTCATAATGCTGATCTATTAATTTCTGCTGTTGTGTTGGATGTTTTCGGGTGTTGTGGTACCACCTTTTGTGCCTCCGCCGCCTCGCCTCGCCTCGCCTTCCCTCACCTCCGCTGTTACCCTTGGTTGTGCGATACACTGCTGGCGTCTCTGCAATTTCATGCTCGCCTCGCAATACATCTCGGTTTGATTTTTTTGCGTTGTAAATGTGAATCGCACATACTTATCCTTCTTCCCTATGGTTTGTGTGTACCTTTGGTTTACTCGGTTGGTTACCTGCTTTTGCTGTGCCTAATGATGGGCTTGCAGCGTGAATAAACCACTGAAACACACGGGGCTGCGCGGAATGCCCCTGACTTATGACCCGGAGCGAAGTGCCACCTGGCAGATCATCCACGAGCAGGAGAACTGCCAGTTGATCACCGAGCACGGCCCCACTAAATCTAAAGTCTACTCCATTTAACTCCCTTCCCTCTCCCCGCACCATAACCCACCATCCCTCCCTCCCTCCCTCCCTCCCTCCCCACCAAAGCATGCTAACTAGTAGATGCCTACGCAGCTATATTTAATGTATTATGCAATTCTTGCATCCTTGCAAGGAAAAAGTCACGCCAGTCCCTCGCGCCGGCACCCTTTCTTGGCTTTGTTCAATGAACTTTAGATTAGTCATCCCCGGAGATCACTTAGTCAACAAATACAAGTTGCCTGAGTCTGCAGTATCACTCTCCCTGCTTAGGAGGTTTGTCTCAATGAACACAGTCAAGCTGTAGAGTTATCTCCCCTCCTCTTGGAGAGTGTCTTGTGGTATGCTGACTCACGCGTAATTCCTACATTTTCTCTTCCCGGCTAGCTCCTCAAATACCGCAAACAAGCCTGTGCAGGTGATCCTCACCCCTTCCAAAGAGTATAACCCCCAAACAAGTGCTACCTGGCGGGCGCTGCAGGAAACTGATGCCACCACTGTCGACCCGGAAAAGATAGCCAGCTATACCTCCTTAAAGGAACATGATCCCATCTTCTCGGAGGTGTATGCGGCACCAAGTGCCCCCAAGCCAGGCCAGCGGCCAACCCCCAGGACCAACGCACTGCCCGGCCCACGCTCCCCTGTTGCAGATCTCCTTCCAACCGCCTTGCGGCCAGCTGATGGTGAACTTAGTCCTCTACCGATTGAGTCCAACCAACAAAAGAGTGGCGCCTCCGCTGTTCTGTCAGCCACGATGGCCGAGAGTAAACCCATCAACCACCAGATGACGCAAGACCCGGTCAAAATGCCGATGTATGAGGTAAGTCACTAATAAGGGGAACTCCACTGCCTTACAGGAAGGAAAATTGCACGCACATTATAGTCGCACACACACCACACACCACACCAATGCTTTACATGAATGTTGTAATGTTGATATCTGGTTAATGTAAAACTGATTATAAAATAACAAAAATAGTTAACCCTCTTGAAATTATTATTGTATTTACCCAAGATTACATTCACAAGTGTCTGTGGAATTTTAATTGCAAATAGCGTATAAATAGCAGGTGTTGTAGGCTTTGTTCATATATATTGTGAAGGTTTTATCCATGTGGTTATGTCGTAACTATGGTCACATACACCACTCACTCCTCACTTCTCATGAAAGCAAATAAATCTTCTCCCAGTACCAGACGGTCGGCACGCCACGTACACCAACAGGTCACAAGCTTTGTCCTACTTCCCCCATAGAGCCAATGCCGCTTATTCGTATTGTCCTTGCCATCCATCCCACCGCCCCCATCCCTACCCCCTTGCTATGACTAGTGGTGTGCAGCTGCTGTGTCACGTAAGGTGTCATTTAGTGCCACCTTTGATTTGCATACAAATATCTTGAGACGGAGTGACCTCAGTTTCATTTTATGTTAAGCCTTTGTGGTGTCGTCTGCGTGTGTCATCTACACGAGTGGGTGATGCGTACCAGATTGGTGTTACTAGTACGTGGCAGACAGAAGTAGGCTGAACAATGATCATCGTCAATCAATAGCAGGAAGGAGGAGGCTGACAGGCACACCACACACACATTCTTTCCAGGCCACATATCATAAGTCGCATATACTTGACCCTTTTCGCTTTATTTATAGTAAGTCACTGTTTTCCTCATCTTCAGTAGGAATCCCACATTTACATATAAGCCTACATCATAGTTTCGCGTAGCAAACAATCGATGACTGTAGTTTAGGTATTACTCAATGACAATTATCTAAAACAATTACTTTTGCAGACTAACTCTATCGGTGGGAGGAAGAGGATCGCCCAGACCGCCTCCTTCAATAGGCTGATGATGGACGTGCTTGGAGAGTGAACACGCTGCTTCACACACACACACACACACAACAACCATCCTTCTGTGTTCCCAATCCTCGCCCACCACATCTTCATACATAACGATAGGTTCTGTCTTTGTACCGAAGCGGCTAAAGTTAGGACTCTGCGACCATCTCGAACGAACTCCCACAATGTCTTCATCGATGGGTTGACTACGCCTTAAATAATCTTTCTTTTTTTATATAATGCATCCCAGCCAGCGCTACACCACACCTTTTGCCTAACTTCTTCCAGCTCAAGGCAGAAGGGGAGGATCACCCGCTAAGCTGGAGCAAGCGTGTGTTGCTCCAAGTTTGCTTCTCTACTCTACTACGTGTTCACTCGATTATATACTGATGAAATATATTTTTTTTGAGATTAGTGCCTAGCCTTGTATGTGTAATTAGATCATCAGATAATGAATGAAGTTACTGATCCTAGTGAGATAGTAATGGCTGTAATCAACCGTCTGTGAAACTGATTTTGATTTTATCTTATATATAATTTTACCTATTTATTTATCAATTTAATTCACTCCAAAAGATACGTCCAATGAATGAAAAAAATGTGAATAGGATAGACTAGAATGAATGCCTCTGGCGAGCACAGTTTTCAGTGTGACCAGAAGGGAACTCCTGAAGGGGACATCCCATTTTCGTTACACTATGAGGTTTGTGTGTGAAGGGGACACTATGTTATGTTTCTGGTGTGACTCTTGCTTCTGTAGGCGTCGCAGCCCCTCACCTAAGACGTCAAGTCACTCCATTAAAGGACTTATTTGATCTACATTTTTGTTGTAAGTGGGATGCTGTGGCTATCTATAGTTTGTTGATGTTATATATTTATACATTATATCAGTCTTTCCCTCCGACACCTTACAATCAAAATGGTTATATAATGTTAGTTTTAGAAGCGAGAGAGTATCACCAAAGCTTGCAATCAGGCACTAATACTAAAAATGCATCAATAGACTTACAAAAGATTAAATATATCTTTGTGACTTAACATTTACAGTATCTACTTCAGTTTACATCTAAAGAGGTAGAGCTGTGCCTGCATTGTTTGCCTAAAAATAGTGTCACTGCCAAAATGATATTGAGAGAAAGTAGTTATATTGTTTTCCTCCTGTTTTCAATGGTGCCCCTTCACTACCTTGTTGTCTGTCACGTGAATATTGTGTAACCATAGGCAATCAATTTCGTCATGCTTCAAGTAATACAAAAAATATTCAAATTATATTTTCCATTATGCTGTTCTGTAATGTTGGTTTCCTTTGCTCTGTTGGTGTTATGAGGGGCAGTTACCCTCGGGTGGAGCAGCTGCGTCCCTCCTGTTCAGTCAAATGAAGCTCAGTGCCACTCAAGCCTTGCCAAGTGTCACCAAATTGACCTAGTGTCACCAAATTGATCTGGTCTCATAATGACTTGAGCAAACCTGTGTTATCCGCCTCATGTCATGTCGGACGGTTATACGGAGTAGCATCCGTTATCAGTCCCACTTGACGCCAGTGTAAGTGGCTCTAATGGATGCAACGCGTGTCAGGAAAGTGAAGTAACACGGCTTCGTATACCATGGATGATATCCGTGATAACACAATGAGCCTTCACATCTAATATGCTAATTCAATTATTCAAGATAACCATGTCGTGACCAAAAATTCTTTACATTGGGTTCCGGTGCCCATGAGCTTATCCCGTGAAGGTTACTTGGAATCAATTAGAAAAATAATGATGTTATTCCATGGGACTCGTGGCAGTAATAGTCATAGAGGTCACAGAGGCACTGTTCTGCTCGTTACATGACTGTCCAACTTGAGCTTCATATTCGAATTACTCTGGGAATGTTCTCTTCAGGATGACAATATCTTAGCTATTTTGAAAACATATGTACAGTTAATGAGTGTTAATAAAGGATAATCACCGATAATGTTCCAGTGTTCTTGACCTACTCGAACACATACATACAAAAAAAAAAAAAAAAAAACGCATTTAAGATTACACTGTATGTGTGTCAAAGGTGGATTGGATTGAGATCGAAAGAAGATAAAAATATGACGCAGAGAAGATTGAATATGTAGCTCCATCTGATTACTGTAAGCCACCTGGCTGCTGCACTGCCCTCCCCTCGCCTCCCCTCCCCTCCCCTCCCGTCCCCTCCAGTGGCCAATCATGTCACAGGTTTGTGTTAACGCTCTGGGAATTCACCTGTTGCATCCTTGGCTTCTGCACCAAAACATTTTACGTATTTTGTTTTTCATTTAAACACAAATCAAACTTTGCAATTTTCAAATATATAAGAATAAACTACTCTAAGCAATATAGCTTAAATTTCTTATAAAGTCTATATAACCAAAGCACCACAGACTCCAATTTTTTCTGTGCAATCTTGCTCAGAGTTACAACGCCTTTCACGAGACTAATAACTAAGGGGTGGAAAGAATGGCCACAACAGTGGTTTTGACGAAATATGAAAAGCATTCGATGCCTGCGATTTCACTACAAATAATTGATTATATAATTTTGTATACACTGATATGCTTCGTAAACCTACATACAAGCAAGCAAACTCATTTACTTCTTAAACGGGACGGTTATTGTCCTTGTAGTGTGGAATGCGTAAAATGAGTTTCATAACCATATGCTTGATTAGAGAGCTTATAAACTCTAAAAAATAAAAGAGTACCTGCAACCAACAGAACCACAGAACAGCATGCAGACCAAATAAGTTACAGTACTTACATCACTAGCAGATCAATGCGTGCTGCAGGATTCCTTGAACGGACCAGTCCTGGGGATGCGAGTGTCGTCAACGTTGGTGCACAGCTAGGACAAAATATATTGATTAGATATAGAAGAAATAAGATTAAATTCAATCATAGTTTCTGGATTATTCATACTAACAACTCCTTCATGAAGACCTGAATTCAGTAAACTGCAGGAGCCTAGAGGCTGATAGGATAATGTAATATATTCATAGCACAAGGAATTTATATTATCATTAAGTGTTACATTATCTTCGCAATTATAGCTGCATTTCATCATATTTCAAAGATTCTAATAATCACAAAATTCAAGCCTCAACGTAAAAAAAATATATAAGATTCTTATTTAATAAATCGGTCAATGAATTACCCTCTCTCTCTCTCTCTCTCTCTCTCTCTCTCTCTCTCTCTCTCTCTCTCTCTCTCTCCTCTCTCCCTCTCTCTCTCTCTCTCTCTCTCTCTCTCTCTCTCCCTCTCTCCCTCTCTCTCTCTCTCTCTCTCTCTCTCTCTCTCTCTCTCTCTCTCTCTCTCTCTCTCTCTCCCCCCCCCCACCGATTACCTAAAGTGACTGAATGAGGATGTTTGCATACGAATACAATCAAATCACAAAATAAATTAGGAAATTGTTCCACCCTAAAATCCGCTGCCGAGGTGAAAGTGGTCATAACTGTGTATACTGTTCGGCCCTAGAGCTAGAGGATAATAGAAGTTACTTTCCTCATAATGAAATAATGACCTGCCTATGTACAGTCCCCAATAGCCAATACAGTAGCCAATGCAACTCAAATGGCTGGCCAATCCAGCCATAACCCCAGATCAATCGATATCAGAGGCTGGTGTGACCACGCCTTTAAAAAACGTGAAATCTTGGTCCATTCACCTGGTTCCTCTCTCCACACCTTGCTTGGTCCTACAGTGTGCCCTGCAGCGGAAAGGGTAAAGCGTCATAAGTATGAGATAAACCATAATACAATTGTGTTCGTGTTTGTTTCTGCCTTTTCTCTGAAGCCTCGGGACCTTCTTAAAGTCACGTATTTAAAATCATTCACAAAGAGAAAATATACTAATTTTCTCTATAATCTGTATGAAGATAAATACATAGCTATATCAATATTAGTGCAACGTGGACAACTATTTTATTCAATGTCTTATAATTGAGAATAATCTTTGTTTTGCATATATATATATATATATATATATATATATATATATATATATATATATATATATATATATATATATATATATATATATATATATATATAAACAGTAGTAAATAATAGAATAGTCAAAACTAAGTTCTAGGTACTCAAAACTTGTCGCTTCTGAAGTTCATAATGCAGCTAGTTCCCATGAATCAATAGCATAAGTAGGCTAACACAATATATCAAAGATATGATAGAATAAGTATATGTATAAAAGAAATAGATACTCATTCTCTATAAAAGTATTTAGATCATTTTTGTCCGTCCACATCCCAACTTTCGCGTTATATTTTGAGTAAAGCAACATAGATTTACAGCCCCAGTCTATATAGTTGAAGTTGGTTGGGTGAAGGGACAACAGAACTGATCTGATCCTCTTTTTCCGCTGAGAGTTGACCCTGCCGCCTGAACCACGCTGGACCAGGATTCCCTTACTAGTATTATTAGTATTATCATTATTATATTATCATTATTACTATCGTCATCATCATTTGTTCATTAATATTATGTGACACGACTCATTACCGAAAACACTCATGTTCATTATTTTGTATCTTGTATTTGTTGCTGAGAGGCGAGGATGGATGTAAGGATGGATGGATGGATGGATGGATGGATGGATGGATGGATGGATAGATGCATGGATGGATGGAGGGATAGATGGATGGATGTAAGGATAGATAGATGGATGGATGGATGGATGGATGGATGACAGGTAGGCAGGTAAGCACAGGCAGGCTGGCTTTACATTCAAACGGGTGGTTCTGTCCGGTGGTTAGTGTTGGTAACGACGCTAGCCTAGTCGACCGGCTGCCTATAGTTGCCAATGGCGCATTTGGACGGAATATTGGCTTCCAAAATATAGTATGTATAACTAAAACTATTTGTTTTCTATTCTTCAGATCGTTGTGAGTTCAAGAATAAAATAATTGGAATATTATTTTTTAGTTCTATACATCGACCGCTTAGAACGTAGGGCAGTGTTAGGGAGCGAACCTAGTTTGATAACGGTAGTTAAGACAGTTTAATAATAACAGTATTTAAGATAGTTTTAAGTATAGTTACGCAAATGATCTTTGTTCATCTACTTCATAATAATAAAGCCATGTGAAAATAATACTTAGGTCCCTCGGGTACTGATTCTTGCCTTACACACCCACGGCTAATGACAGTATATTATAAAGGTGATAATGGTGTTTGCTGAATACATCTATCACAATGTTACATAAAACAGAACTGGCAATAGATATTAACAAAACAAATTAATAGCAATAAGCTTAAATCAGAATAAGATGTAATGGCGCACTGTATCTCCCGAGAACACGTGTCGCTCGTCTACTTAAATAAAATAATAATAATAATGTTTAACAGCTATTCCTTATAACATTCACAATAATCAAATATACATGCATAACAATATATATTCTTTGTTTACCCTAGTGTGCTTAGAGTGGATAGCTGAGATGAAAATGAAGTGTAGTCCAGTCCAGCCCACACACACGCGGGCACCCACCTGCTTCCCAAGGCTGCCCTGCCCGCCCGTGACTGGTTCGATCACTGCGATGGTCACGTGCCCCTGGCGGCCAATTATCAAATTACTATATAAAAAAGTTACCCCTCAGTTTTAACAGTGATTAATTACGAAATATAAAAGCCTTATTATGACTACAGTGCATTCCATATATATAATATATAAAATACCATTCAGTTAATGATAACTGTCTATACTACACTTGTTATCCCCCATCACCTCCCCATCACCTCCCATCACCTCCCAAGCACATCAGTGGTTTGTCAGACCCCACCAGTCTCCATTCCTCTTAATCATATACATTTTATTATATATATGTTTGTAATTTATAAATTTTCACCCTAACGGCTGCCTTAACGAAATGAACCATTTGTTATTATTACACACACACACACACACACACACACACACACACACACACACACACACACACACACACACACACACACACACACACACACACACACACACACACACACACACATACACATACACACACACATTTACATAGTTAATGGAGAGTTGTACTTAGGAGGTGTGTTTATTTATTTTCTTTTTTGTTACTGGAAACATTTCAGTAAGGAACGCAACAGTGTACGTGTGAGTGCATCAAGGTCATAAGTACAAGCAAAGCTTTCCTTGCTGTCACAAACTGTTTAAATTGGATATCGATTGAACACGACGACACAAAACAAACTCAAAGGACATAGTTTCTAACATAATTCTACAAAGACAGATATAAACTACAAATAAAGTGAAAAAAATGTCAATCTATCAATAATTTTTTTACATCCTTCTACTAGTTATCTACCTATCTATCAATTTATATATCTATTTAATTACATCTCTCTCTCTCTCTCTCTCTCTCTCTCTCTCTCTCTCTCTATATATATATATATATATATATATATATATATATATATATATATATATATATATATATATATATATATATATATTTTGCAATAATAAATTATGAATAAAAACTATACTTTTCCTTCGTTTCCAGTGACCCTTGAACGCGGATATAACTTTTGATCAAGTGAAACAACAATCTATTAGCCCAGCAGCAGGTGAGGCCTCACCTCACCTGTTACACCTACAGGCGCGTCACCTCAACGCCTCAGGCTCACGGGTGGAGCCTTGCGATAAAGTAGTAGGACAAATATAACCCAACCTTATAGAATTGATTACAAATGCCTCGAGTGATTCAAAATGAGACACATTCGAGAAGGGAATCTGTGTAGGCGTAGGTTTCCGGAGCGGCGTAGCATGTCTATTGATCTGCGCGTCAGGTGAAGAGGAGGAGCGGGCTGGATCGGCGCTCGGTGGCCCGCACGTACTCACCAGAGGCATCCCACTACCACCAGTTGAAGACAAGATGGTGTGGCGTGCAGACATACTAGTCCTACTCCTGGGCCTTGTGGTCCCTGCTGTTGTAGCGGAGAATTTAAAGAAGTTTCCAATACTGATGCCGAATGTGAAGCCAGAGCGTGTGAGTATTACAAAGAAGGTGTCAGGTGTGAGGGATAGTTACGTGATTGTTTACTAGCTGGTAATGCACATTAACTTACCTTTCACTTACTGATAATTATAGTGCACAGTATACAAAGTGATGTGTCTTACTTATGTTGACATGCATATTGATTTAAATTTCGGATTTAGTTATGATCACTCCATAACACGAGAGATCCACTCTGGAATCCACCTCGCCAAATTATGAGATACTCGTACAATATTATCCACTATTCAGGTTGAGACTTAACATTAACATCCATTAACATCCTCTTGACATAGAAGCAATTTATCATCCAAAATCAGTATGATATTTATAAAACCTTAGCATGGTTTGATGATATTAAGAAACAGGGACACACATCCTCTGCCATACGGATGTTGATTGATAAGCTGTCTTTGACTTCGATAAACTGCGTCATGTTTACGATGACTCTACTTCATCATACGCTATAGTGAGTGGAGGCAAGATAATAGTATGATTATCTGTGATGTTGATGGTGTTGCAGGCGGTATTGCGCGGGTGGTGTGTGGGCGTGTGTAGTGACGTCTTGCTTACGTCATAGCGCCGAGGACCACCGCCAAATGTATGATGCTTGCAGGTCCCGTTGAAGGAAGTGTTGGTGTGCATCAAGATAGTGAAATGGTGTTTAATGATTACATGATGGAAGACGTAGATTATGTGAGGCGACCATTGCTACCTACCCACGCTACTACACACACACACACACACACACACACACACACACACACACACACACACACACACACACACACACACACACACACAAGGTCAAACAAAGGCTAAAGGAGTAAAGAACTCGAGTCAGTTTAAAGACTTCCTTTAATTTTGTTTTTCTATGTATTTACGTATATCAACCATTTAAATGTTGGGTTAGAAAATAATTGTTTATCATATACTAGATCAAGTGTCTGAAGGAAGCACCATATATTTGTTTTTTTTCTATTGTTTCCTTGCGTACGTGAGGACTGGTTAGTGTATAGAGGTCCGTCTCGTGTATGTCTGTTGAGGGACGGTGTACGGACGGGGTCACCTTCAATGTGTGTGTGTGTGTGTGTGTGTGTGTGTGTGTGTGTGTGTGTGTGTGTGCGTGTGCGTGTGTGTATGTGTATGTGTATGTGTATGTGTGTGTGTGTGTGTGTGTATGTGTGTGTGTGTGTGTGTGTGTGTGTGTGTGTGTGTGTGTGTGTGTGTGTGTGTGAAAGCAGGTTGAATATTCACGAGCTTGTATATAGACGAGTAGAAAGTACTTGATGACCTCAGAGTGATCAGCTGGATAACATTTCGCAGTTATCTAATACTTGAATGAATGAATGGAAACACTATATAAGGAATGATTTATGTTATTGATTACTAAGCTTGCAGTAAAATGATGCCTTATTTTCTCTCTTTTCTAGTGCAGTGAGTGTGAATTGTTTTATCACGATAGTTCAACCCATATAAAGAACATTATCTTCGCTTTCTCAATTATCTTTTGCTGCCACACAACGAAAAAGACAAAGGGAATGGACTGAAATAACGTGGACATTCTTATAAATGTTAAAGAATATTTTATAATCCTAATGGCAACGAATCGCTTATATATAATTGTTAGCTTATAAATTCTAGTCTCTGCTTTGTGACTTGACTGCACCAGTTTAGGGACACAATTTCTAGATTACACCTAGCTTTATCTTTGCAATTTCCCTGTTTAAATGCAAGCCCTATACTACTACGTAAAGTATCAGCAACGTATCATGGTTGTAAACTCAGTAACATCATCACAACATCAAAACACAGATCCTTATACTTGGGGAAATTTTGCTTCTTGATTTTTTTTTCACTGCTGTCAAACAACCTAACAAACAAGCCTAACGTACCGGTATTATTTTAATGGTACTTTACCGCTGAGCTCAGTGAAATACGCTAAGTTCACACACACACACACACACACACACACACACACACACACTCTCTCTCTCTCTCTCTCTCTCTCTCTCTCTCTCTCTCTCTCTCTCTCTCTCTCTCTCTCTCTCTCTCTCTCTCTCTCTCTCTCTCTCTCTCTCTCTCTCTCTCTCTTTAGAAAACGCTGTTCTCTCTATCCTCTAAGGGAGCGACATAGAAGTTACCGAACCCTGACCAAGGTATTCCTGATGTGTGTTCGTAATGAAGTTAAGGGGATAGATGAAACTCTTAACATGTGCGTATGTGCCAGTTCCGTGTAAGTGGCCATAGTCTTCCCATTGAGACAGGCAGGTGGAATGGGCGTGTGCACAGATGTCTATCTATGAAGGAGCGATTGTTTCATTTTAATTGTTCCCTTGTGGCGCTGTACAAATAGTTACATGTGTTGTGTCCTCCCACACGTCACCACCTGGATCTGTGACAACTGTTGATAACACCTGACACAAACATTCAAGCAGCCTTGTCTTGCACAGTCTGATTCATAAACTCATAATGACCACACAAGCAAATTGATATTACATATATAGAATTGAACATTTTGGTGCACGTTAGAATAGTGGCGGAGTGGCTATCAGAGAAGTGTCTTTGCGTGGCGCCAAGGGAAGGAGGCAATAAAATCTTGGAGTGGATAAGGAAGAAACAAGAGAAGAGAGAGAAGAGGAGAAGAGTAGTCGGATAAATGGGAAAGTAGAGGAGATGAAGGAAGAAGAGAAGATAAAGGAAATTAAGGAAGAATTAGAAGAGAGAAGAAAGAAGGAAGTGGAAGAAAGGAAATATGTAGGAAGTTTTACCTTAATTGCTATAGGTTTCCATGACCGTTAGGTGTGTGTGTGTGTGTGTGTGTGTGTGTGTGTGTGTGTGTGTGTGTGTGTGTGTGTGTGTGTGTGTGTGTGTGTGTGTATGTGTGTGCGTGCGTGTGCGTGTGTGCGTTAGTTACAGTTGACTTGGGATGACGTGCGGTAAATCCAATAAATGTGACGCACTGAGGAGGATGACTTTCGATAACAGACTTTCTAGTTTTGTGTAACCTCGATACAACAACATTTTGGTGGTGTGAGTGGCGTGGCTTAGCTCTTAGTAGTTACGTTTTATGAATGTAACACGACGGAGAGTTATACGAGCTACATTACCACCATAAAAATGAACTGTAACTACTCCTACCATCATCATCATCATCATTTACCCATCAACAGTAACAGTAACAACAGTAAACAGTAAAACGACAACAGCAGTGCCCTCCGTGCTACTTGGTATACCGGTCCTGTATAGCCTGGAGCAAACCCGTGAGGTGAAGGGGGAGAGGAGGAGAACGGAATGGTTGGTGAGGACGGTGACCTTCCTGGTGAAACTTACTACCGTTGTGGGCGTTGTGGGTGGCAAGCAGCGCCACCCACCCCATTGAAGTGCATCCACCCGTTTGCTTCCTTCTAGCTGTTATTCAGTTACCTATAAGCTTCCTTTCATCTGTATAGAGTGATGCAATATTCGATAGGTACATCTTTTTTTTCCTCTCTCTCTCTCTCTCTCTCTCTCTCTCTCTCTCTCTCTCTCTCTCTCCTCTCTCTCTCTCTCTCTCTCTCTCTCTCTCTCTCTCTCTCTCTCTCTCTCTCTCTCTCTCTCTCTCTCTCTCTCTCTCTCTCTCTCTCTCTCTCTCTCTCTCTCTCTCTCTCTCTCTTCAATCTTACCGACCACCCAAATCAAAATGAAGTTATTATGGATAATTGTGCCTGAAAACACACACACACACACACACACACACACACACACACACACACACACACACACACACACACACACACACACACACACACACACACTCATGACTTGTACTTACATAACAGTTTCACGCCTACTGACTACCGCTTAACGGGCCGCACCACGTGATTACAACCGCCACTTATAAAACAATATTATTAGTATTGTTTGTGATAATTTTTTTTGCACATGAATTGAAGAACTAAACAAGTACACTACATGGTTATACAAGTAAATAAATGGTGCGTATAAAGTCAACAGTACAATACAACTACAAAACAAGTCCAACAGGTGCTCCGAACAAGTGTGATGACAACCTACTGTGTGACTGCCTCGTTTATCTATTGTGACAAGTGGGAGCTAAGAATTATGTGACCACACTTGTTGTTATGGAGAAGATTTATACATGGATGGTTGAATAATAGCATTGTCACTTTTAAAGAAATGTATTCGGATTGGCGTCATTATTCCTTTGACGTATTTGTTTCTTGACTATGATTTATAACTTTGAACAGTGCTTTTAACAACACTCCGCTTGTCTATTTATGTTACCTCTACCTGGCAACTCTAGATTCAGCAGGTGTTTAGTATTTCATCAAAGCATTCTTTCTTGAGTGTGTGTTTGCATTGGAGAGAGAGAGAGAGAGAGAGAGAGAGAGAGAGAGAGAGAGAGAGAGAGAGAGAGAGAGAGAGAGAGAGAGAGAGAGAGAGAGAGAGAGAGAGAGAGAGAGAGAGAGAGAGAGAGAGAGAGAGAGAGAGAGAGAGCTATTGTGTTTATTATTCTAAGAAAGGTTTGTTTCTTCGCAGGCGGAGACGTACTTTTGCACACCTATCAGGATCGACCCCAGCCAAGAATACTACATCAGTGAGTACTAAGATGACGTACTGTGTGGTAGAACATAATGTGGCGCCTCTTATTCCATGAAGGAATGATCTATAATATCGTTTTTGTTCTTCATATGCACTACATCATGGAGGAGGGAGTTAATTTACAGTGGGGGGTGGGGGGTCACTCCCTGTAGCTGTGCGTAGGTGCGTCCACTCATCTCCCGTCACATTGGCCTGTGAGCCCGTGGTGGATATTCATCTGTTACCCCGAGACACAGGGCCACTGTGACATCTGAGTTTCCACAGTTTACCTTCCCCAGGTTTGCCTAGGTACCCATTTATCGAACAACACGTTTGGGAGGATGAACACCAGGGTGAGCTGTGCGCCGCCTGTCCTCGTCCGGGATTGAACTCAGGCCAACTGATTAGTACTAACCACTGCATCACTGAGGCGCAATATGCCTACCAAATAATTATTGAATTAAATGGCATATACAGATAGGTGATACATATAGTAGGTTATTAAGATGGTAAGGTAATTATGGCATCTGTGATAAGGAAAAGTGGACAAAACAGATTGCACCATCCTCTATAGGCATATTGCATCATATTGTATGCAGTACAAAGTACCATATTACTTAAATATATAAGTACAATGGATTATCGACCTATACATGGTTACACACCTTCCTGCATACCCCGTGCATAATACACAAAATATAAAGAATATTACAAAAATAATATATATTTTAAAACTTGCATTCACGGGCGATACCTGAGAAAGTGAAACCTAACTCCATAATGAGATGTAAGATTGTTTATGGTGTTCTTGCATAACACTTTTATCCCATAGCAAAAGACTTTGGTGTTACCACAAGTGTCACGGTCAACTTAGGCCCAAAACACAATAGAACGAGAAAGTAGGTCGCGTGCCAGCCTGGTGTTCCTGTGAGGTGTGGAGATGTGGGTGTTGGCAGGTGTAGCATAGAGGCGGATACAAAGCTGTCACGCTCCTGGTTATGAAAGACTTTATCTCTTTGTCTGTATGATGTAATAAATAGGGTTAGTTAATGTTGTCCTTGACACAGTGGTGCAAAGGTTTGAGTTGACACTGAACTTTATGGGAAAAAGGGAACGCTGATGTAAAAATTATTCTTAACAAGACTATATTCTCCTTACCAAAGTTACGCTTGCCTAATTGGTGTTTCTGTTTGGTTGGAAGTGTGTAGCACAGAGACGGATGCACACACAGCTATCTTGCTCGTAGTTATGAAAGACTTTACCTCTTTTTCTGGCTGATATAATAGATGTAGTTTGTTAGTGGTGACCTTTGATGCAGAACTTCGTATTAACTCAGAGACTGACTGACAGCCACTGTCTTAGACTTGACGTGTACACAGGAAGAAGTATTCTATTGGAATTATGTTGTTGGAGGCTCAGTCTTATAGTGTATTCTTTTTTTATATATACTTTATTCATATATTTTGCAATGATGCCGTAATTGTGCCTAAGTGGTTACGGTGGACTATTTGAGTGTTGAATTGAAAATAAATGACGGAAGCACGATAGAGCAACATCCTGTCCCTTATCTTTGTAATCTAAATGTCAGGATGTAAATTTAAAATATATATGGATTCTTTGCTCACATGGAAAAAGCCTGGCACAAGAGCTACCAAATGTATTAACAAATCTTTCTTAAAACTGTTAGATAATTTTTCTTCGAAGTTATTTTGATCCTGTTCACCTGTTCATTAAATAGCAGGTTATGTGTCAATGTGTACCGAAGAGCTGCCATTCTGAGGAAAGAAAATACAAGCAGATAGGTGACACAAACACCAAACACTGTTGCTCAATGACGTACTTACCTTTCCTCTCTTCCACACAGACCCCTTCCTCATCCACTCTAAGTAAGTGTGGAAGGATATATTCAATTCTTCCCTTATACAAAACTCCTGTAATGAGGAAGAAAAATGTGCACACCATACTTAGATAAATTTGGGAAATATTATTGGTATTTTTAGTTCCAGACTTTGTTTTGTTGCGCTTTTTGGTATGATGTCTATTCTATTGATTTATTTCGTAGTTTATATTTTACTTTTATGTTATTTTCTTCTTTAGTTCATCATTTGGTGCGTCCAGAGCAGCACGAAGACATAAGGTAACACTTTAAGACCCTTGAGAGGCAACTTAATCGAACATAGTGTGATTAAGTATTCAGCGATGTTTTGTTTTGTTACATTCAATTATTTGTTTGTTTTTTTATTGTTATGTTTACGTGTTTGCTTCTTTGCTTACTTTAATATTTGTTTGCTTATTTGCTAATTTTTTTTTTTTTTTTCTTATGTTTGTTTATAGCGTCCGGCTGCGTCAATGAAGGATATACCAAGAGTGCTTAGCAAACAACAGCATAACTATTAAAAGTTTTGATTTTCCTTCTTACAATAGTTCCTCAATAGCTCTTTTCACACAATATTTATTTTGTATGTTTCATCATCGTTTGTTGCTATATGGAGTAAACATTTCATAGTTTTATAATTGTTTTTACATTCCATGGTCAACATATTTATAATGCATGTTTGATGGAGAAGAACCCTTGTGTGATTTCATTTAAACTTTACCTCACCAGTTTGCATTTTCCTTTTGTTTGCATAGTATAACCTCATTCGTACTTTTCTTAATGTTGTCTATTATATTTGTTCTTTATATGGTTTGGCATGACCTTTCACCTATATTATTGTTTCCTTTATACGCAGCATTCGTCTTCCTTTTAACTTTGAATCGTCCTCCACAAGTGATGAAATACGCCTTGAGTCGCAATTGTGTGCCTTTGATGTTTATTACAGGAAGTCTTGTGGGGGAGGGGAGGGGAGGGGAGGGGAAGGGAGGGCATCGTTGAGGTTGGAATATGATGCATCCTGAGTGTGTTCATCTGAGCATGTGCATATCTTAATTCACACGTGAGATGATTGTTTTCTATTACAGTCTTACAACATCATTTGCAATACTCTCCAGAAACCAGTACACCACAATTATTTTCCTACCAAATGTTTCTTCCCTAACTGTCATTATCCCTTCCTGCTCCGTCTCTGGCTATGCGCTATTAACCCTTGATGTCTTTCAGCGGCCTTTCAACCCAATGCCACCAAGGACACCGCTCATCACATGCTACTTTACGGATGCGAGACGCCGGGCTCCAAGGAGGAAGTGTGGAACTGTGGAGAGATGGCCTTAGCGCAGCCCGGCATTGCCTCCGCACCAGTCTGCAAGACGGGCTCGCAAGTGAGTTAGTTAAAGTGTTGGTCAGGATTTGGCTTGAACGCACACCGATGTCGACACAAAATTAGTATGCCAGTTTTCATTACAGTAAATGACAATCAGAATAACGATCTTAATAAGTGCTGTTGAGGTTCATGTATAAGTTAGAAAGTTCCTTCAGCTATATGGTAACCTTAGTATTTACACGCTGAGGAATCTTCTTGGAACATCCTTTGACTAGGTTTTGTGTTGCAGGTGATATACGCTTGGGCCTTGGATGCTCCCAAACTGTTGTTACCTGAAGGTGTGGCGTTCAGAGTGGGTGGAAAATCTTCCATTCAATACGTGGTTCTGCAAGTTCACTACGCCTCCGTCGAAAAGTTCAAAGGTAATCCATTAAAGGTCACTTGCAAACACCCTTTCATCTCGATCAAACACATTTTGTGACTGTTAATGCTGGCAATGCAATTGACATAATGCAATATATATGATGGATACTCAAGTTTTGTTTTCCGTCAGATGGCAGCACTGACGACTCTGGAGTGTTCTTGTACTACACCGAGACCCCGTAAGTTTCCTCTCTCAGTGTCTTTGTCAGGGAGACAGAAGAGAGAGGGGAGAGCGTTGAGCGTCTGACATTCTGGGATACTGGAAAATCACAGACGCATTTGCATGTGCCAATGCCTTAAAATAATTTAGAAAAAATATACAGAGATTACAGATGCATCATTGCATGTAGCACTTCATGAAGAATGTTGAATATAATGTCATTACTTCCGTCAGATAACACTATATTTGGCCAGAATGGTTTTTTTTTTCTTCTACTTTTGTGTGAATAATAACAGAGTAAATGAAGTCATGCCATGCACTCTCATTTGACGGTTGGGTATTTATATTGTGAAAATGTTTTACAGACAACCCAAGTCTGCCGGGGTACTACTGCTGGGAACGGGCGGCCGCATCAACCCCAACAGTGTGGAGTACATGGAAACAGCGTGCACCATCAATGAAAACAAGATCATTCATCCCTTCGCATTCCGCACCCACACCCATGCACTTGGTAAGTCCAGACACCTGATGAGTCCATTACATGTGCTTGTGTGTCTATGTATGTGTCTGTGTGTATGTATGTGTGTGTGTGTGTGTGCGTGTGTGTGTGTGTGTGTGTGTGTGTGTGTGTGTGTGTGTGTGTGTGTGTGTGTGTGCGTGCGTGTGCGTGTGCGTGTGTGTGTGTGTGTGTGTGTGTGTGTGTGTGTGTGTGTGTGTGTGTGTGTGTGTTAGTCTGTCAATCTGTCAATCTGTCTTTCTTGGTGGTGTATGCATTGTTTGTAAGCCTCAGCAATGTGTCAACAACTGCCCTCCTCCCTCCTTCAGGCCGTGTTGTGTCCGGGTACAAGGTCACCCGTCAAGGTTACACTGACCGTTGGCAGCTCATAGGCAAGAAGGACCCCCAGCTGCCCCAAATGTTCTACCCGGTGGCCGAGGACTTGGTGATCCGGAACGGTGACACTGTGGTAAGTAGAGGATGTCGTGAAATGCAGTGGAAGGGTCGTCGAAGCTGAGAAAGACACGCTCCATTTAAAGAGATGATTAATATACACAATTTTCATGATCAGTGACATCATAGACTGTACAGATATATTCGCAAAGAGAGGGACAGTAAGGTTTGTTTTAGAGTAATAGTTTTTATATTGACCATAATGTCTAAGAATTATTCCTATGCCACTCTCCAGGCCGCGCGTTGCACCATGGAGAGCAATAGAGATCGCATTACCAGGATTGGGTAAGTAAAATACATCTACTTTTTCTATAGCTTTATCTACAACACCTATTCATGGATCGCATTTTAAATCAAAATATGGATGTCACAAACTGATTTTTTTTATTTTATTTGCATGCCACCATTTTTTCCCCTTTCTGCAGTATTGTTTTATATATATTTGCATGATCTAAATGTTGTTTGTTTTTTACTTTCTTTCTGTAACGAACACTAAGTTTGTTGAAGCTAAAGTTGGTAGTGATTGTTTTTGATGTGACTTACAATTGACTTTGCTTCTCATCGGCTGCGTGAACGAACGCTTTCCTTATTGAATGCAGACTCAGAACTGTGTGTTTGTTACATATATTTAAGTGAATACATGGAAAAAAAACAGAGACCAAACAATAATCATCCTTAGTAACAACTGTTTACACTAACTTTACTCAGTATCACAGCAAATGTATTACAGTTTATTTCCTTAAAGCACATCATTGGTTGGCGTGGATGGATGGGCAAGGGGACGCACCCTACACCATACAACCACAATTATTGATGGTCCACATTCTCATAAGCCACACATACTTTTGGCCATCACCCAAATTTTTCCATAATCATGCTTAGCAACAAGTCCATTTCATCCACAACATTTTGTTAGTAGTAGGATAGGTATATATCCCCATCCCGTCCCTTCTCTGAGGCGACGGATTTGCTGTGAGTGGTACTGGACCTAGGCCGAGATTTAAATCATTGTTCATGATAATGGAGTTGACCTCGATTTTTAACAAAGACACTCCAGAAGTATTCCCTTTAATTCAATCAAATTCCAGCATCTATAAAGCATCTGTTATCCTTCGTGGCAATCATTCTCAGCGTTTTCTTACATCGCTTTCTTTCCCTGGTGCCTCTCGTTATATTCTGTGGCTATTTTTCACTGTTTTTATGAAGTTCTTCTGTCACTATTACTTCGTTACCTTTCCCTAGCAAAAGAACTTACCCTTTTCCGATATTTCAGTTCCACTAATGAAGATGAAATGTGTAACTTCTACTTGATGTATTGGACCGACGGCAAAATCCTAAATCGAAAGACTTGTTTCTCTCTTGGCCCGCCCTTCTATAATTGGTCCAGAGATCAGCTCCGGAATATACCAGATAAAGAGGCTTCTTCGCTGTCTGTTGGCACCTCGGCGAAGGAACAGGGTATTCCTTCCCATCGGACATAGACGGTTGTGAATGCATCCTCACGTCCGTCCATGCAGAGGGAAAGTTATCTCTAGTTCTGCTACAGCTAATGTAAACAGTTCATATGGAAAAGTAAAGATAGATAGCAAGGAGGATCATACTTATTTATTTGTGTTCAAAGTGAATGTGGGTGTAGTTTATAATTTTCATGCAAGTCATTGCTTGTAGTTATAGGTTGTTATGTAGCATTTAAGTGTTGATTTCACTGCTTAATGCTATGTTCCACTGTCTGTGTTTTAGTTACTTATGTTTTGTATTGCATCATATTATCATTAATTTATCCTATTTAATCTAGTTTTTTGTTATTGCTTGTATTATAATAAACTATTTTGTTTCCTTTGGTTTTGTTGAATTTTCATTTTTTTTTTTGTTGATTTACATTACATTAGGTGTTTTTATGAGTATTCTACATCGTTTTGATAGCATTGGTATATCTAGTGACACATGCGATATTGTCATAGAAATTGCCGTTAGTTTTCACACACTTGTGTGTGAAAACACTCAATTGTTAAAAATGTGTGTTGTATCCCAACGCATTTCTAACAAACTACAAGTCACTGAAAAGAATAGAAAAATATTAAGGTAAGGAGGTTTTCTGTTAGTTACTTTGTAAGTAAAAAATTCATAATGGATCTTGCATGCATTGTAGAGCATATTACTGTTAATTACTAAGGAAATATTATTATATGTTGTATAAATTGTGATTTGTATAGAATACTAGAACGTCATAACGACCAAAGCGAATAAATTTCCTGCCCTTCTGCAGATCAGTGAACGGTGATGAAATGTGCAACTTCTACATTATGTACTGGACGGCCGCCCCGGAGTCTTTGGAACTGAAGTACTGCTTCAGCCTTGGCCCGCCACTCTACCGCTGGCAGCACCAGTTCCGTACACTGCCGCGGGATGACGCCACTCTGCCCGACGACGACTCACCTCGCCCTCGCCACCATCACCGCCACTTCTAAACTGAATCTTGTTGCAGTGGTTCTGTTTCTGTTCCTACCGAGCACTCTCTCTCAACGATGCCTGCATAAAAATTCCCTTATATTCTTTCAAACAAAACAAACCTCCAGTGACCCAACAATATTACCCATTCCTTTTCCTTCCTCTCTAAGGCCTTTCCTATGTGAAGATTCATCTGTACTTTTTGTACGCAATTTCACTGAAGAAAGAATCTGAAGATTAGATAATTAATTCCCTAACTTGTCATGTTACCACTACAGAAAGGCCTTATAGCCCATCTCTTTCCCTTCCTTCCCTCCACCCAACCCTTATCCATCGTAACATCAGCGTGTTCACCTCAAGCTCGTTGACGGGTGAGGCTCAGGTAAGACAGCAAGGCGCACCGTCACGCATGCACGTAATCAAGTACAGTCCAGCTGCTGCTGCTGCTGCTGTTGTTGTTGCTGCGTTACGGTTGAAGGATGCCTAGTCAGTAGGTGGGATGGAAAGCTACTGGGTCTAAAAAGTATTATTAGAATTAGTTAAAAGATGTTATATATTTTATCACCCAATAATACAGTACTATCTAAACAACTGTTCCTTAAAGCAAACAATAAATTTTAAGACTGTTAAAGAGCTCATATACCAACGTATATATATATATATATATATATATATATATATATATATATATATATATATATATATATATATATATATATATATACATATATATATATATATATATATATATATATATATATATATATATATATATATATATATATATATATATATATATATATATATATATACATATATATATATATATATATATATATATATATATATATATATATATATATATATATATGTATATATATATATATATATATATATATATATATATATATATATATATATATACATATATATATATATATATATATATATATATATATATATATATATATATATATATATATACATATATATATATATACATATATATATATATACATATATATATATATACATATATATATATATATATATATATATATATATATATATATATATATATATATATACATATATATATATATATATATATATATATATATATATATATATATATATATATATATATATATATATATATACACACACACACATATACTCGTGCATATGAATAGTTTATGTAAAGAATATGATGTAATGTGTATTATGATACGTATACATTATAACATGTCTGCCTCCATCTGCACTGGGGTTACCCAGTGGTGAAGGATGCCGTTGAGACGTGACATGGGAGCGAGGCAGCTCAGTGGTGTCATCACTAAAACTGTTTTGGAGGTCGGCGCTGCGGTAGTCCAGGCCCCTCCACCAGGAAGCAATCAGGGAGTTACAAGTTGTCTCGTCTTTAATCCACAATTTCCTTAACAAATACAATTTTGCAACGATAGCAATTCATCCATTACAAACTATATAAAGCAATCATATGATATAAGATTATTTTTGGTCAGATTATTTATTGGAGGAGGAGGAAAAACAGCAAGTATTGCATTGTAATGTTTCTTTCGTAAATTGCATATAAATCTGAAATTAAATTAATAAATCTATTTATTGAAAATTATTTTTCATTTATATCAACATCGTATCAAAAATTGTTTTGTAGCATTGATTAAGGCAAGTAAACTTCTTTAATCATTAACTCCAAAATAGTCTCTCAAAGAGAACATAGAGGATTATATATTGAGTTTATGCAAAGTGTATTAAGCCATCATTCATACCGTGGGACTTTGATGACGGCACATAAAGCCTGGAACAATATCAACCATAATAAATTACAAGTATATCAGTTGCTTCAGTAAGAGTTTTCAAATAAGTGCAAATCAAGCAATAACAAAGGAGTACACAGCCATTACATATTAATGGTACACATGACCAGTCGCCGAGGAACACACCACAACACCACCATCAACACCAGACATTACAAACAGTTCAACGAGTCACCAACCGGCAACGTTCTTCATCACCTAACGGTAAAAAAATATAATAATAATAATTTGGACAACGTGAATATCAAGTGACTATTTTGAGAACTAAAAAACAACCTGTATGTATGTAACAAAATGCAATACAACGCAAGGATGATTGTCACAATATGAATGATTACATTTCCTTCATCATTGATTACATTTGATATATGATTAATTGAATATAACCTGTTCCTATAAAAGCTAGAACATCACATCCAGTATGATATATATATATATATATATATATATATATATATATATATATATATATATATATATATATATATATATATATATATATATATATATATATATCAAGTTTGAAGGGTTAGCGTGTAGCAAAACATTTTTCCATAATAGTTTATGAATCCTGATATTGGAATCCAAGTGTGAGTGTTGTGTTGTAAAGTTATAAAACACTTTTTTCTTTCAGTTCACTTTGGATAAAATTAACAAATATTAACACGTCATCTAAGTTGGGTTATCATAGTAACCATTAGGAATGTCAAAGAGAGAGAGAGAGAGAGAGAGAGAGAGAGAGAGAGAGAGAGAGAGAGGAGAGAGAGAGAGAGAGAGAGAGAGAGAGAGAGAGAGAGAGAGAGAGAGAGAGAGAGAGAGAGAGAGAGAGAGAGAGCAAACTGGCCGCACACAGACAAAAAAAAAATCACTATCACACACACACGAATAACATCACAAATACGAGTAAATAAGATATGTGCATCAATGTTTGGCAATATACGAGTATGTCTTTTCTTCTTCATCTTCTTCTCCTTTTTCTTCCTCTTTTTCTTCTTTCTTCTTCTCTCCGCGTTCACCGACTTAAGCTTCAGTTTTGTACAGTGGAATGAGAGGTAAAATAGCACCAATTCATTCTTAATACAATAAGTTTATGAGCCCATTTCCATAAAGTTCCACGCAACAAAATGGCTTCACATGGATGAAGAATGGCGGTGAAATCACAGACACTACCGCCAGCCGGGGTCACCATGAGCTTGGAAGCATCATCAACTGCAGGAGGAACAGGAGGACAAGACTGAGGTAGAGGGCGGGGTGGTGGTGTTGACTAGCGGAGGAGGAGAAGTAGAAATGTTGATAGAGTGGCAGACGGCACCATATCCCAAGGAAAAGACCTGAAACGTTCTTGTAGAGTTCCTCCTTCTCACCGCCACACTTATCCCTCAGGTACAGATTTTCCAGCAGACACGCTCGCTGAGTGTTGAGGGAGCTGCAGAAAAAGAGCAATGTTTAAGCTCTTTTGCATAATGCACAACAATAAAACACACACACACACACACACACACACACACACACACACACACACACACACACACACACACACACACACACACACACACACGAGTAATGCTAAACAATCATTTGCCATAATCCTTAGCAGAGGTGTTTTTAATCCAATGTAAATATGACTTGATATTTTACATAGGTATATTAATATTAAGGTGAGGACGTAAGCTTACTCGCAGAGCTCCGGGCCGACCTCCAGCCTTAGTATTTGATTCCACACGTTGAGGGTAACGTTTGGCCGGAGACAGGAAATTTCTCTCTCGCGGGTCTTCTCAGCACAATCAATGAGCTTTAGGAACGCTATAAGGCAAGAGTTATATAATTTTCTACTGTGGTATTACTGTTGCATCCCTTTACAGGTATGAGTAGATTGATTTGATTGGTAAATATATCACAAGTATACTATTATATTCAGTAGTGATGCTATTAAACTTTATCTTCATCTCCACCCACCACGTCGTACAGCCATGGTGGTCCTGAGAGAACTACTTACGTAAAAACTTGGACGAGCGATCCTCAGCAGTGTTACACAGGTAAAGGTGGACGTGGGCGAGAGAATGCAACAGATGACGATACCTGTAAAGAGAACCTTCTATAAACAGCTTATAATTGAAGTGTTTTATGTACTTAAGTGTGGTAGATGATGAATGAGATATGACACTGTGCTCATTTCTTTGCCCCTGTCGGGTCAAGGCCGACCAGGTTAGAGAATCCTCGCACCAATCACGAAGCGAAACTGCTCGCGCATCCTCAGAGTGTGTGGGGAAATAGTCACAGAGCACTTCAGCCTCGCTCCTCGTCAGTGTGTGTTCGTCCTTGGTGCTGTGTTGCATTGTTTTCCGTGCTCGAGAACTTGGTGATTCCAGGACCGTGGCAAGACGTGTTGGTAATAGTGAGGCAGCAGCCAGTATAGCACGGTTCAGAATTAGTTAGGTGAGTGTTATGTCTAGTGTTGAGAAAAATGTATTAAGAGCAGAGGGTAAAAAAATTCTTTCCATCTCATTTCCACTATTCTCAGTGACTGTTCCACATGGTCGTGGCTCCGTTTCATCTGTTAGGCCCCGTCCACACGAGCATACAGTGCTTGGCAGACTTTGTTCGTCCCCAGATAAAGTGTGCAGACACGGTTGTAATGTTGTCCACATGGCGGTGCCTGGCCAGTCAAGGTCTGGCTATGTACTCGTGTTCAGTAGTGGTACGATAACTATAACATGCTGCGTCGTAAGAAAGATAGGAAGTATATGGCACTATGCAGCATACTGATATTCATGTGCGTGAAAGAGATCATTGCAGAGTTCACAAGTAAATTAGTAGACTTGTGTGTCTGGCAGCGCCGTCACTCTACTGGCCAGACAGTGTCTCGTGTATTTGCTCAAACTGCGTCTCGGACTTTCGAACACTTTGCTGGTGTGTGTGTGTGTGTGTGTGTGTGTGTGTGTGTGTGTGTGTGTGCAGACAGAGGCGGTGAGTCTGTCACCGAACAAATTTCTCGCTTGTGTCTGCAAACACTGTATGCTCGTGTGGACAGATAATAACAATGTTACAATTGTACTACACACACACACACACACACACACACACACACACACACACACACACACACACACACACACATACACACACACACACACACACACACATACACACACACACACACACACACACACACACACACACACACACACACACACACACACACACACACGTGTAATCTTCAAACAAGTGACTGCCATGGCTCGGTATCAAACCAATTATGATTTTAAGCCACCTTAACAGGCAGTAACTCATACAAACGACTATACTGTGTAGATCTAAGTTAATACGAAAGGAGGAAGAGGAAGGAAAAGAGAAAGAGATCCATAAAGAGGTCTTTTTTTACCTTTCTAATTATGCTAATCCACTTTTGTGTAATGTGCATTATCATGGTAATGTATTGGTCTCCCTTAAGGCCATGCTGTCTCACGAACTATAATGATACGAAGAAATATACTGTACAATATAAACAAATTTATTCATGGAAAGGTTCGGGTTTATGTGAGAACCGTTGTTCGAAGCATTATTACCTCGTTGCCGTCAGCGTGGAATCCTGCGACTCATTGTTGGTCAAAAGAAAACATGGCTTGTCTGATTAAATTATTACGTACACTTCAAGGCGAGAAGGCTTGATGGTCGTGACGCATCAGTTTTGGTAACAATATACCCTAGTGGGTGGATCGAGGGCACAAAACATGTGTTTCGATTCATGTTTCAGTTCATCCAGAGTCAGTGTGACCAGTTCACATTACCAAACCAGCACAGACACCTTCAATTAATACATCTTGCTACATAATTAGCGTTATCAGAAAACAGTTACGTGAGATTCCTTTGTTTCTTGATTGGTTTCGTTTTAAATTTCATGATAAATGGGGAGGATAAGGAGTGTAGACTGGTGGAAGACTGGCGGGTCGGACGAACAACTTGGGATGATGGGCAGGTGATGGGGGATAACGAGTGTAGCATAGACGAGACGGTAGCGGTGACTTGTAGTGAAGTACGAGTACATACAGAACGGGACGATGGATGGGGGAGAGGGAGGGGGAAGTGGTCAACATGGCAGCCCTAGGGAGCGCCTGGATCCAAGACAGGAAGGGTGTGGGTGTGGGTGTCTGTGTCTGTGTCTGTGTCTGTGTCTGTGTCTGTGTCTGTGTCTGTGTCTGTGTGTGTGTGTGTGTGTGTGTGCGCGCTTGAGTGGAAAAGAATACCTCTTCTCACCTGAAGAAATCATATCCATTGTCACAGTTGACCAGAACCTCCTCGAAACATGTGATCACCGTCCCAAGGCGACTGTAACAAAAGAACATTGGTCAATCAAACCTTCTCTTATTTTTCCTTAAGCACAAGTCAAAAATCTATATTAATTTATGCTTCGTTTTTTCCAGAAACTTTTCAGTCTCCTTTCTTCATCTTCCATCTAATCTCTCTCTCTCCTATATTTATGTATTATCTTGCATGGCTCAATCAGTCAAACTTTTGCTCTTAAGTAGTAGTAGTAGTAGTAACACTATTACTATTAGTAGTAATAGTTATATTAGTATTAGTAGTATTATTATTATTAGTAGTAGTAATAGCAGCAGTTCTAATATAATTATAATATTACTTTTTTTCGCTATTATCATTATCATTATCATCAACACTGAAATGAATTAAAATTTTTTTTGTGATTGGCAAATAATGTAAAACAGTACTGATTACAAAATAGAAACCTGCAAAACTTGAATCCCGGTTCACCTGCAGTAATCCTCTAACTCTGGGCCTTCCACCCAGCCATGTGTGCCGTAGGCGTCCACCACGGAGAGGTTGTCAGGAGCACTACGCTTCTCTTGGCCTCTAATACTTCCCTCCAAACGCAATTGGTGTTGTGATCGGCCGCGCATCCCCACATCCCTCGGGCGTCGAGTGTCTTGCCTCACGTGACTGTATGTTGTGTTGGTGTTGAGGGGTGGCAGTGGCGGTAGTTGTTTCAGAGCTCCGGGCCTGTAGAGAGGCGATAATGAATGATCTAGATCCTTCACACACACACACACACACACACACACACACACACACACACACACACACACACACACACACACACACACACACACACACACACACACAGACGTACTTGGTCATGCTCACCTCCGTGCGTTTGGATACACAATTCCTTCTAACGTAAGGAAGTCCCGCTCCAGATACACATGAAGACACACGCCCACTTCCTTGGTCGCCATGTTGCAGGCGCCCACCAGCGAGGCTAAGAAAAGAACCATAATTAGTTAACTACCAAAGTATATATATGGTAATCAGTGATAGCATTTTGCATATGATATGGGTGTGTTTTTATAAGGTACACACTGATATGACTTTTCCATATAGCGAGGGTCAAGGTTCCGGATGTCAGGGTGTGGCTATGACCAGCAGTGACCACGCCCTTAACAGCAGGACTCTTCCCTTCCCTTCCCTTCCCTTCCCTTCCCTTCCCCGTTGTCCCTCACTCATCACCTCACAACCTTTCTTCGCTTTTTCTTGTCTTTTGCTCCAGTGTTCATTACAATATTATCGTTGTTACTTTGATGCCAAATATGAAGAATGTAAAGACAAGAAGCCCCTCCACCCCTCTCTCCTCCCATCCTAACACACGTGGTCGCCTTTTATTTATTCATTGTTTATTATTATCATTATCATTATTATTATTATCATCGTTATCATTACTATTTTACCTATCGTTCCGTGTTCAAGATAGCATTGTTTATCATACAGTTTGCTCACACTGACACATGCGCAGAAAGCTGGATCAATGAAGAGCAGAAAACGCCCTCGTGTCTTACTGCCTTATGCGTGGTTAGTTTTGGGACAACTTAAATGAAGCTCTTCGCGTTTATGAGGTGCAAACCATAATTTTTCAGAAGCATGTAGATACCACCTTCATTATGGGCATACTAATAACATATTTAACCCTTTTCTCGGATTAATTAGCGTTCATTATTGTTAATTCCAATCAGTAGGGAATCAGGGTTAAAAATAAGTATTATGCAAGCAGTGAGTCATTCTTTTTACGTTCTGTCTGCTGTCTGCCAGTCTTCCCTCGCTACACACTGACAGGGAGAGGCGGACAGGCGGGTAGTAGCGGTCTGGCGCCTGATGGAGGAAGGTTGAGGTTGGGGTTGGTGTGGCAGTCTTGGCACATGCGGGGAAAGGCAGACTGTCGACACACTGACACGCTAAGGTTCTTCTTTATTTAGGGTGAAGGAAGGAAGTAACCACGACGTAGAAAGATTTGGCGAGGGTGAAATATTATTGACTATATTTTTGTTTTTCGTTTTGTTGGACTGCATAATTACGGTGCGTTTATTTTTGGAGATTATGACAGTTTGCGTTTGAGTTTGTTTACGTATATGTATGAAATATATCCGACGTGCACGCGCGCAAGATAATTATATAAGTAAGACAAACACACATGGATAGATGTAAGCAAGTGTGTATACATAGAAGAAACGTATGAAGGTCTTATATTATGTGTATAAACACGCATACTCCTATACATACAAACAATCAGATTATGCAGCGGGGTACACACACACACACACACACACACACACACACACACACACACACACACACACACACACACACACACACACACACACACACACAACGTTATGAAAACCCCAAGCAAGCTCTAAATATAATAATCTATTTCTGTTTGTATCAAAAACTAAAAATAACCCCGACACAGGAAAAAGAGAAATGAAAAAAGGTAATGTTTTATGATGAGAGAGAGATAGCTGGCGCAGAACGGGATGGGCGGAGCTGAGCTGGGATGAGCTAGTTAGGGTGGGGGTGAGCTAGTCCAGGGGGAGGGGTGAGGGGAGCCGTGCCTGCTAGGGTGAGGAGGATGGTGGTGGGGGTGGGGGGGAGGCACTTGTATAGGAGGAAGGGAAGGAGGAGGAGGGAGGGGAGGAGGAGGAGGGAGGGGAGGAGGAGGAGGGAGGGGAAGACCGGATGAAGGGTGTCAGCAAAACAGGTGTTCCTTACATATATAGTACTTAGCCCATATGGTGTGTATATGTATATTTCCATGGCAACCTATGACATTCGTTGACCTTAGTGCTTCATTACCTCCCGGCTGTTAGCTATTTTTAAATAGTATGCACAAGTTCATTAGACATGCGCGGTATACTTAGCCAAGGACGAGTAATGAGAGAGGAGGGTGAAAAAGTGAGGAACAAGAGGAAGAGTGGAAGAAGAAGGGAAGGAAACCGGAAATGAGAACGAACAGAGATAGAGGAAAGGGAGGGAGGGAGGAAGGAAATGCGTGATTCACCAGACTGTGAGGAAATGAACGCCTTCAGAAGACAAGGTTGGGTTCAGTGACTGATTGCATACTGTTAAACATTTAATAAAAAAAGAAAATTGTAGGATGTATAAAGAAAGGAATAGAGAGCAACTGTATACCATGATAAGAGTCTGTAAGGAGAAGGGAGAAAGAGGAGTCATGTAGGGACGGAATTTATAGGATAGAAGGAGTACTGTGGTGATGAGAAGAGACAAGGAGAGAGATTGACTACTGATCATAAGTAAGAGGATTATATCTTTAAAAGGGAAGCTGAACAGTGGAGGTGAGGGTTAGGCTGGTGTGTTGATTGGAGGAGGTGTGAGGCTGGAGTGGAGGGAGTGAGCATAAGGGGAATAGGAGTAAATAAAAGGACAGCGGGAGGTGCTTTGGTTGTGTTCAGGGAGTGACGAAAGTGAGGGAAAGAAAGAAGGGAACAAAATGGGAGGGAAGAGCTGCAGGAAATGAGGGAAAGTTAAGAGGCGTGGAGAGAGGGAATGAAGAAGAGGGGAGACATGGGTAAGGGAATGGTGGGTAGAGGTAAGGATGGGGCATGACTGAAAGGAAATGGATAGGGATGTTGTGGTGAGGTTCAGACTGGGAAGGGTGGTAGGGACAAAGTGGTAGGAGGGGTGTAGTGTGGTGGTTGAGGGGAGAGTGAGGTGTGTGGGAACAGTTTGTCGGGATAACAGAGGCGACTGTGTGCGAGACAGTGACAGGCAGAGTGAGGCAGGGCGTAGTAATTTCCTTTGGGAAGGGGAAGGTACAGAGGGTGGAGGGAGATAAATAAGTGGACTGTAGTAGTGGTGAAGAGGAGGAATAAGGAGATGAGGATAAGATGACAGGCAACGGTCTTCAAAACTTAATGCCGTTGTGTTTTTCATGATTGATGGTTTGGTTTACGTATTGACTTGTTATACGTATGTACTACACTATGTGCTATCAACCTTCATTAGTCATGTATCTACACATTTTTTTTGTATCATTATTATTATTATTATTATTATTGTTATTGTTATTATTATTGTTATTATCACCCACTGTAATGAAGGGACCTGGCCTGGTGGTATTTAAGCGGCCAGACTGGAACAAGAATGCCACCATATCTCCTTTTTATTTCTCGTAAAAAGACGACTGCAAAGGATGGAACAAGGGGACTGGAAAGCTCTTCTTCTGCAGATGTCTTCCTACTATTACTGTTATAAGTGTTGGTGGCACCTCTCCTTTCCACTTTCGTAATGTTATGTGTTGTGTTTCGTGGTGACACCGGATGTGGACACTATCGCAGGGCTTCCCATCTGTGTTTTATTGTTGGTCACAAAAGTCAAACCACAAATACGTTCCTCACCATCTCAACACCCTGGCCACGATTGTACTCTCAACTAGGATGCATCAGTAGAAAGTGATGGACGTGACACATCTTGATGATCACTTGAATTATCTTGTTTGCCATGTACGTCGAATGCATAACAACATCGTTTTATAAATTTAAAGAATAGTAAAAAAAGAAAGTTATTTAATGATGGAAAGTGATATGTAACTTAGATTATTGCCTCCCGGCGTGAAGTGAAATTGATTTGGAAATGTTGTTTTTATCGACTAAGTTCAGAATCTTTATGCTTTATTGTTTTGAGAATTTATTCAGAACTACTTTTTTATAGTCATTGTTGTCAAAATTCTCCTTTTTTTCTTCATTCTACTTCTCTTTCTTCTTCTAGATGGTTATCCTTTTCTCTTTTTCTTCTATATGGTCACTGTCGTATTCATTTATATTCTTATTTTATTTTTTTTATTCTGATTCTTATTCTTATCAATAAAGTTGTTATATAGCGTGGTGATGTCTGGGATTGTTGGTAGTAGTAGTAGTAGCAGTAGTAGTGGTAGCAGAAGTAATAGCAGTAGCAGCATCACCACAAAAACAGTTGGTTTTTAGATGTCTAAATAAGTTGATTACATGAGAGAAAAATCCTTGTTATTTTTATTCCCTAAGTAAATATTTTCTCGCCACTTCACTCCAAGAAGCCTTTACACACCACGGTCTGTTTGGAAACCAAGTCCGACACCTTTTTGTGATATTCTTGTAGGTGGATGTTCCCGTAATACTGCGTGATAAGACCTAGTCTAATACGCTGGCTATTCACCTGCAATACCTTATGTTATTCATTGTATGATAAATAGTTTAATACTTTTAGAAAAAAATAGTCTTTTGCAACCCTAGCTTTCAATCCGCATCAACTCATTCCATGAAGATTGACGGCCAGTTTTTTGTATACGAAAACCGAGGATGTGTGTGTGTGCGTGTGCGTGTGCGTGTGCGTGTGCGCGTTAAAAACATCGTACATATGTGAAGAGTTAAATATCGTATTTCTTTTGCTTCAAAATAAGGAAATAATCATGTAATTTGCGAGTCATTTTCCTAAGCCAAGGCATTTTTAGAACATCACCTAAACACTCCTACTTTGAGTCGCCTGAAACTGTGACGGGAAACCATCGCCATCACATTTATTAATAGCAAGTGAGGCTCGACGAGAGGGAGTAGGACGAGAGAGCAGCAGCACAGAATGCAACTATAATGATACTAGAAACACACACAATACCAACAATACTGAAGAAATCAACTAGCTATAAACTGTTTCTATTGCAGGCTATCTCGTGATCTTTGCCATCTTGGGGTAACATCATCACACCCCCAAAACTTATAGCCACTATAGGATTACATCATCACGTCGCATAAAGTTGATGCGACTTAAACTGGTGTTCTTATCGGGAGCGACACTGTATAAGGTGTTAGGATGCGGGTGCAGCGGCACTTACACCCGAGCACTGGGCTATCAGGGGGTGGGTCGGTGGGTCGCGTCACCTCCCACAGCCCGCCCCTCATGGCTCTCAGGGACACAATGAGGCTTGGTTTTATTCGATGCCGTGCCGGTGATCGCCATGAGGCTCTGTCCACAGTGGAACCTTGTGGTCCATCTACCCTTTGCCTCGCTAGGGATGGCTGTTGGGTGTCTTGAGAGAGAATGAAAGCTTGCTTGTGTTCAAGGGTGATGTGGTCAACGGTGGCCTGCGTGTGGGGGAGTAAAAGGTCTCGAAAGGGCGTCTCAGGGCATCAACATTTCCTGTCACGCGGTAGGAAACTCAACATTTTTTATACGTTACTCAAACACGTATGTAACTGACTAAAACTTAAACAGTGATTTGCTTAGCGGCATTAGAATGAGTGTAACAAAAATATATTAAAAAGTAATCTCCAGAAGTTTGAAGAAGTGTTTGATAACCATCCCCAGCGAAGGGATGATTATTGTCTTGATTGTACTTGATGATTTGAATCGAAATGCATTAACTTTAAGTTTCCTTTCAAACATTGTTAAATTTTTTGAATGGATGGAGCAGCTCCGAACATTTATCTTGCTGCCCTCCGCCGGTTATCAAGTAACTACCATTCTCCCCCACGGTTCCTAGTCACCTCCTGCTGCTGCTGCTTCAACTGTCATCTGAGCCTCTACTTGCCTCTATTTGCTTTCTTCCCTAGTTATCCTTTATATTTCATTATATGTGAATTTGCTATTGAAATCTGCATTCACCTTTATAGCAGCATCATGGCAGCTCATGCAGACATGTGTGCGTCATAGTTTTGGTGTGAATATCATCATTACTCTTCCATTATCACCTTCGTAAACACGTGTTAGGGAGGAATAATAGTGCGATAAATATCAAAGTTGAGATATTTGCTGCGCGAATTAAATGTCTTCCACAATATTATCCACGTCCAAGCTTCCTCTCCCCACGCACGCCGCCCACGTCCTGCTACGCTGGCCACCTGTGAACCCAGCCAAGGGAGTCATTCGGCGGTACACGTCATTCACAATTATTGTTCACGTGAACACAACAACCAATTGTTGATGCAACACGCCAATGAAAGGAACGTTGCTGCAAAATCATAACTGGTTTTGCTCTTGTCGATCTCCTGACTTCACACAAACAAACAAATATGCTCTTATGCCTTTGGTATCAGCACACGTGCATGGGTCTGGAGCTGAGGGCGGAGCAACATTTTGGTCTTACGCACCACTCTTTTAAAGACGAGTTCAGCGTGCAAGTGTTAGTGACAAGACGCGATGCTGCGAACACTGAGCTGCAGGCGTCGGTTGGGTGCACATGTGGGCCGCGGCGCGGTGCTGGTGACGTGTTTTAATTAGATGAGATGTCCCTTGAAGGGCTCCGTCCATGACTCACTCTAAAGGATAATGTGAATACTATTATACTATGTTTGAGTCTTCATTCATCGTTTGCTTATTTGTTTATATGATGGTGAGGGAGTTGTCTTAATAATATTAAGCAAGTACAGCTGCTTCAGTCTCCACATTTTTATTGTAATAATAAGCAAAATTCAAAATAAAATAAAATTTCAAAGTTGTCCAAAGCATTACATTTCGTTCAGCTGCCAGCATCAACACGTGGCTGTGATAGTCTCAGTGTGGACTAACTGACGACGCTGAAGGTGAGCCGGTAAGCGACCTTGCCCACCAGTGGAGGCCGTCAGTGGGAGGCACCGTGGAAGAGGCAATCAAACCCACATTCATTCAAGTGACGACTGCGCCTTGGCCCCGAGCTAAGGTTCATGCCTTCCCTAGTAAGGAAAGCCTTATAACGCTTCACTCTCATCAACCACCCAGCTTATTCTGTGTTTGTGTTGCTGCTTACCTTGTTGTTAGGAATAGTCCTTGCATTCATATGACAAATACTTGTACCATCAACGTTTATCGAATAATCATTAAGTGAAGCAGACAGGATGAACTACGATAACTTACCTGGTATGAGAGTCATTATGGCTGTCACAGCAAACATCTGTCTTCTGAACAAGGCTGCCATCCTATCTTTGGCGGCATTCAACCTTCTTCACCACTTCCTCTTCATCCTGCCTCATGACACCATCTCACACGGCACCAACACTTGCTAATCGCAGCACTCACAGGTGTTCTCGCCTCGTCACACACACCTGTCACTCTGAAACACAAGAAAGCCAAGACTGTAATTCTATCATCACTTTATTCTTTACAAAACATGTTCACCTTAGTGCAGAGAAGATCAATATTTGTGTGTCGAGTGAGTGGTTACTGATCCTTCTCCTATTAGCGCCTCCATACACACGCCTAGCAATAAACAGATGAAACCTACATACGCACCCAACTCTTGAGCCGATCCCGTGAGAGGAGAAAGTATCCAGTCCAGTAAATATTTGTCTAATTAAGGAAGTATTGAGGGAAAGGTAAATCTGGTCGTAAAAAAAAAGTTGAAAGTGAAGGAAAATAAGTTAGCAAATCATTAATGCACGTCGACTAGATATTACACGAAGACAACCTGCACTATCAATTATAATAAAAACACTATATATAATTAAAAGAGCAAACACGAGGCAGTAGTCGCTTTTGTTTACTAAGCTTATCATGACTGAGCTGCTCGATGTAAACGCAGTATTCCCCTTATTATTAGGCTTAGTCCCTTCCCCTCAAGCTAGCCTCTCCCCTTCACCGGATACTGATGCAAGAGGCTAAACAAAGGTTACATAGATTTAAAGGGAACTCTGCTGTTTGCCCTTTTAAACATTAAGTAAACACATTTAATGTCTTTGTAAGTTTGTGTTCTGCTGAAACCACCAATTTATCGTATTTTAATCAATTTACAGCAGAATGACGGTATATATATGACAATAAGACTGATCCTACATGACATCAAAGGAATGTTTTACACTAGTACAATTTACATATTTTTTTTTTAAGAACAACAAATATGCAAGATATTTTCGTCACAGAGATTATAATGTGAATCTGACACAAAGCAATCTCGCATATCTTTCTGACTTTCCTCTTGAGTGACCCGTTGATTGGCAGGTCTGACCACCATCCCTCGACCTCTGACCTTATCTTCCACCACGTTGAAAGGGAGAGAGGGAGGGAGGGAGGGAGGGAGGGAGGGAGGGAGGGAAGAAAGGATGGATGAAGAGAGGGAGGAAGGAAGGGAGGGAGGAACACTGTTTAAGGTGGTGGAGAGTTTAGAATAACTAACGTGGGCGAGATGGTGCCAAGGCGACTGTCAGGAAGGTGAGTGCGTGTGTGTGTGTGTGTTTTAGTGCCTGCGTGGGCGTACCTGTAGGTGTGTGTGTAGGTGTGTGTGTGTGTGTGTGTGTGTGTGTGTGTGTGTGTGTGTGTGTGTGTGTGTGTGTGTGTGTGTGTGTGTGTGTGTGTGGGTGAGGAGTTAAGTTAAGGTCTTCGTCAGGTACCCCATGCAAGGCTGAAGGTGTTGGAGATCCATAGTGCTGACGCTCTCTCCCTCACTCTCACTCCCTCCCTCCTGTTGTATATTTATCGAGGGTTATTTCATAGGAGGGAATATCAAATGAATCTTTGCAGAGTGCCCACTTATATCCCCGGGAAGAAAGTGTGCCAGTGCGCGTCTCAATAATATCAAAGGAAGTGGTAATGTTGTATGAATTTCCACACACGTATATTTTGAATTATATTATTGCATCACCTCGATTTATAAACCTTTGTTGTTATTACGCTAAAGTATTTTTTTAATTACATATAAATAACCAGTCTGCCCTCATAAGCCAACAAGCAGTCAAGGATTAACGGCCAATTAGCTTCACAAGCATCAACAACCAGACTGACTCACTAGACGAGGGGGAAGAGGGGAAGGGAGAGGCGAGCGGGGCGGTGTGTTAGTTTCCTTAGTAAACAGAGGCGTACTGGCTCTCTATAATTAGTGAGGAGTGGTGGTCCTTCCTCCCAATGTAGCCAGACTAAAAGGCGGCTGTCGAAATAATCAAAAACAATAATGATATATCTCCCATTTTAATATATTTCAGTCTTTAATATTTTTTTTCATGTCGTCTTATCTTTCCCCTTTCCTGTTTCCCTCCATATATCTCCCACGTGTTATCAGACCCCGAGAGTCTTGTCTCATATTACCAGTGCCTGCTTCCCATTAGTGCCAAGAGGGTGCCATCAGTGTCAGATTCTTTCCCTCTTCATATACCGTTAACGTGAGGGCCACACCTTGTCCTCTTCATCATTATTCAAGATCAGTTACACTTTGTGATCTTAGTTTGGACTCTTATAAACGCTGAAGTTACCGGTAATAAAGATGCGTAACTGTTATTGACTTTATTTCTGGGTAGTGGTAGTGCGGGAGTGCGAGCTTTACCTAACTGATTGAATGGTCTAGTTTGAGCCAGTTATTCTTCTGTCACGTTGTGGTAACTTTATCTCAACTTTATGGTCTGCATCAAGTGTGTGTGTGTGTGTGTGTGTGTGTGTGTGTGTGTGTGTGTGTGTGTGTGTGTGTGTGTGTGTGTGTGTGTGTGTGTGTGTGTGCGTGCCTGTGTATGTCTGCTTCGAGAGAGTGAGATAAAAAAAGAAAGCATGAAAGCAAAAAATAGACGCAGCCAGACATACGCAGACATACATACATACAAACAGACAGATAGATATGATTAAAGCAAAACCCTTGATGCTGGTAAAATAAGAGAAGGATATTATAAAAGTTGCATCAAGTCCTAATTTTCTAGCTAGGAGTACCCAGTATGACTTCTGAAACAGGATACTTCTGTCATTAGAATCAGTCATTCACCCTCCCTCTCCCTCACAGCCAATACATGTCTGACCACTTACCAGGACCCACCACAGAGGCGCTGTTGTCCTTACACACACACACACACACACACACACACACACACACACACACACACACACTGCTGTTGTCGCTGGTAATCAATCTTTCTTCCGAGTCCCGTCACTCAGGAAGAGGAAGACGACCGCAGCTGGGAACTTCGAGTACTATTAGAACATTTTTTTTAGGCGTCTCTGGCAAGTGTCTGGTCGGTACTTGAGTGTTGTAGAGGTGTCGTAGAGGGTGTGTGGAGGCGAGGGTTAGGCTGCCACCACTTCATGCTGGCGTGTGTAGTTGTGTGTAGTGTGTAGTACCAGCAGAAAGAACTGTCAGACTAACCAATGGGGTCAGTGGGAGGATATTACGTATTTAGGGTAATGGAGCGGTTGAGTCGCCATCCATGAAATATGCAATTGTGTGTCTCGTATTAGGGACGAGGGGCGGGGCAGCGGATGTCCTCACAACGATAGAAGTTTAT